>JAPDER010000079.1:0-111073 GCA_027569225.1 Aspergillus panamensis | reverse complement strand
AAAGGATTCCGGCTGTGACTAGAGACTTTAAAAAAAAAAAAGTAAGGGGGCGGAGTGGTTTTGGCAGGGGGATGCGGCGGAGCCATAGTGAAGGGGGCGGTTAACGGTAGAGGACTTAGCTGTTAGGTGGTGTCGGAGCCCAGCCAGCAAGTGTTCTGGAAGCTAGTGAGTACTCTATGCGATCAGGTTGAAAAGGAAACAAGTGCTACGGCCGACGGTACTTGCAATATCTGGGCCCTGCTACGATTCCTTGCCACTGATATCATGACCAATGTCGTTTTCGGCCAAGAAGATTCACTTAACTCGTTAGAAATCCTTCCCCATCGACATATCATATTATTTTGGCAAGTTCCATCATCAGCTCCCGCAGGTATATGCAAGGCCAGCCTTCTGTTCAAGCAAGAGGGACCGTACTAGGAGATTTTGCATTTTCTATTGAGGGTAACACATACATATTCCTTGTTGCCTTGCTGTTTTTAATCAGTCTAGTTATATTCAAAATATGACTAATAAATTATCATAACTTAGTTCTTCAAGCTTTTTTGAAACCCACCACTCAAGTAGTCTCCTGTATATCCAAGGGGTTTATGAATATTTCAGTTAATGCAGTTGGTAAGTTACCTGCCAACAACTTCCAGCGCCAGGCGAAAATATAAGACGTTCAGAATAGGACATAGGTTCTATATTACACAGCTAATATAGTTTTCAAACACTATAATATAATTAGCATATTATAGATCACTGGACAGGAATTATGTCAATCCACGTCCCTGGAAAGGAATCTAAGCAAGGGGGAAAATGATGCAAGGAACAAAATTAAAAAAACTTGGTTCATGGCTTCATGTTAGGTCAACTTTACTAAATATATATGTAATTGCCAGGAATTGGAAAGACTTAGCAGGGCACTGTAGATATCCCCTGATAAAGCTACATACAGGAAATGGTAATGATAGAAGACATTTTTCAAGAACCTAATCTTTATACAAAATGATTCCAGAGCCCTATTGGTGATCGACCTTCACACAGCACTCAAGAGAGAGGCAACTTTGTCCTATTCATACACCTCTTCCAAGTTGTCACGACTTGAATTGAAAACTGTGACCCTGAACCTTGTTGGCTTCTCCATCGCTTTGTGAACACTGTTAACCTTTTTTACTGCAACAAAGTACGTTGGAACGTTTATGATAGCGTGCACAGCCATGGGTGCTCCGTCCGTGATAATCATTGGTAGGCGGCATACTATCCTTCATATATATTAAGAAGGGTTGGATTAACAAGTGTAGGAGCGGGAACCGGAGGCGTTGCAGCAGCAGCTCGGCTTGCTCAGCAAGGATGCCAAGTGACGGTGGTAGAGAAGAACGGCTTTATTGGAGGGAGGTGTTCTCTCATCCACCGGGATGGCTATGTATATTCATCGATCCTCTGACACTATAGCGGGCCTAACTACCTCAGCGTTTTGACCAAGGTCCATCTCTCGTATTAATGCCAGATCTATTTACCGAAACATTCAAAGACCTTGATACTTCACTGGAACAGGAAAACATACAACTCATAAAGTGCAACCCAAACTACTGCATCTGGTTTCCAGACCGCGACACAGTCGAATTGTCAACAGATCTAAGTCGCCTGAAGGAGGAGGTTGAACGGCATGAAGGGCCGGATGGTTTCCCAAGGCTATGTGCGTTTTTAAAGGAAGCAGGAAACTACTATAACCTTAGCATGAAGTATGTACTACATAGGAATTTCCCAGGCATGCGATCTTTGTTTCAACCAAATGTTCTCATCGCTTTGATTCAAATGCGCCCGTGGAGCACCGTCTATGGGCGTGTATCTCGATATTTCTATTCCGAGAAAATGAGACGTGTTTGGACGTTTGCCTCGATGTATATGGGCATGAGTCCTTACAACTCTCCTGGCACGTACACCCTCCTTCAATACAGTGAGACTGTGGAGGGTATCTGGTATCCTCGAGGAGGGTTTAGGGCAGTAAGTACTTCCATGAACACACCGATATAAATTTGGTGTCGCCCAACATAAATAACCTCCGCAACATATCTAACTTACTCTCTAGATCCTGCAGGCTATTGCCAATGTTGGGCAAAGACTCGGGGTGGAATATCGTCTGAATTCTCCAGTTGCTTCAGTAATTCTATCCTCCGATCAGCAGTCAGCAAAAGGCGTTTGTCTTTCCTCGGGCGAAAAGCTGTACGCGGACATAGTACTCATTAATGCTGACCTGGTATATGCGTACAATAATCTCTTACCACCCTCACCAGAAGGTCAAAGGCTGATAAACCGTGCTACCTCATGTAGCAGTGTCTCGTTCTTTTGGGGATTTGACTGCGCTCTTCCTCAACTAAAAGCACATAATATATTCTTGGCGGAGAAATACAGGGAAAGCTTTGACGCAATATTTGATGATCATGGCATCCCAGACGAGCCATCATTCTATGTTAATATTCCAAGTCGGATTGACCCTACGGCGGCACCTGCGGGAAAGGAAAGTGTCGTGGTCCTAGTTCCTGTCGGCCATTTGACAGAGACCTCTAATCATAACAATACAGCACAAATGGCTGAGGAATGGGACAAAAAGGCCCTACAGCTAAAGGAATTGGTCCTTCAAATCATGGAATCAAGGACGGGAATTCCAGGCCTGCGCTCCAAGATCATCCAAGAACAGTATGAAACACCGATTACCTGGCAGTCTAAGTTCAATCTTGATCGAGGAGGGATCCTTGGACTTTCCCACTCATTTCGCAACGTCTTGAGCTTCAGGCCAAAGACTAAGCATAGTCGGATCCGGAACCTATATTTCGCTGGCGCCAGCACCCACCCGGGAACAGGCGTCCCAATATGCTTGGCAGGTGCAAAGTTAGTTGCGGCTCAGATAATGGAGGATCTGAAGGAGTCGAAAGACTTAGGAGTCTGGAGGCCTCTTGTGATGGCTGCCATGTTAACCATGTTGTCTTTGCTCGTGCTTTTGATCCTTTATAACTAGAATGCAAATTTATATTCTATTTTCCCCCATAAGGTTATTATTTCCAGCATTGTATGTGTTGAATGCAGGGGTCTAAATGAAAGATACTGTTGCCGCCATAGAATTGAGTATGGCTAATGAGGTAGAGCATAGTGAAAGGTCCGATTGCTAAAATGAATGAAAGTACTCTGTGCAGCAAATATTTATAATATGGAGGTAGCCCCTAATTTCCCAGTTTGGACTAGTGTATATGGAGAGGTGAGGTGATGGTGCGGCCTGAATATGCTCTTCTAATTGGTCAGTGATTGACCGCTGGTTGTCTCAATCTCAACAGTATGTTGTATGTTAGGGGAAGAATTAAAGAAGAATTAGAAGCACGAACTTCCGATTGAAATTTTGAACCATCCTGTTGACATATATAAGATGTGTAGTATAAGCGGAACCAGTTGAGGTGCAAAGAATTAAAGTCAGAAATTTATGCATGACAGATCAACAAACCAACTTCAACCTCTGGCAAGCCCGAATTTTGATCTATAACCCTACCACACTTCATCAATCATGAACCAGGAGACTTAAGCATAGCATTGTATGCGACGACTAACCGGTTACCGATTGGTAGCTTGATCTTCTCGTCATCAGTACGGGGTCTAACCCCTCGCTCGATGGCGGCACCTATTTCCAGGTAGCTATCTACCGTCGCGCGTATGGGGCCTTGGACCTCGTTTGGAAGCTTTTTGATGGCTCCATTAGCGTTCTGATGAATTGCTTTTGCTCGAGCTACGATTCGAAGGCGCAGTTTGTCCAGCCGGGGATCGGATGGACATGAAATCACGTCACTGGGTGAAAGGCCAATCTCTTTAAGCCAGTCTGTGGGCAGATAGACACGCTTAATGAGAGCGTCACGCCCAATATCTCTAGCAATATTGACGTATTGCAGAGCCTTGCCCATTTCGTTTCCAGTTGCTATGACCTTTTTCCGCAATATTGGGTCCGTGGAGAACGAATGATGTGGATAATGGTGGGCCACTAGATTAAGTACACATACAGCCACAGTTCCAGCAACATAAGACGAATATTTTTCTAGATCGGGCTCAGTTGAGATCGGGTACTCACGGTCAAATCGAAGATCTATGCGGAACCCGTCCAATAGGCCAAGGAGGGGCTCGATTCGAAGTCTGGAAACTGGAAGGTTGCCGATGGCATCAACGAGTTTAGTGGATCCGATGTAACCGTTGTTTAGTTTTTGAGTCTCCTCTAAAAATTTCGAAGGCGAAGCAAATTTAGCCTCCAGTAGCTTCTTGCATCGTTCAATAGCATCCTCTGCGTCTTCGATACTGGGTGCCTCGTCCACGAGATCGTCTGCAACACGGCAAAAGAAATATCTTTTTATCCCACCAACGTCAATTCAACAGAAAATTGGCAAGGCTAATGTGAAATACTAACAGGAAGATGAGATCTACGCGCAGTGGGCCCTGAAACATCGCGCTTCCCATGAACATGCTCTGGCTGGCCTTCTCCAAACACCGAACAGAGTCATTCAACTGTTGGATGAATTCAGTATCTATCTCTGCCCGAGACGTAATGAACCTCCATAATATATAGTAGGGTGAGGAGCTACCATCTAATACCTCAGCAGATTGAGCCTGCTGGTAATGCATGATGGTAATCGCGTGGTCAGCAACAATCAACCCACAAACAATCATGACGTTTGTGATTAAAAAGAATATCGCCTCTCTAACCTTGTTAGCTTTGTCCTGTGCATTCAATGTCTCAAACAATACATACTCCAGATCCAGACTACTCCATACTTGAATATTTAATTTAGTACCGTGTTCGATTACCCATGTGCCCCGTTTTAGTGACAACGTGTCCACTACCCAGAGAAATCCAGTGGGAAGCATAATGGATGCCAGCAGCTCCATCCGAGGAAAGGCAAGAATAAAGCTCGAGGAGAGAGCCCTGCTTGCATATTAGATATATTGATAACAAATATCAGGGGCCTCTGTAATCAGACCATTGGAGCAGCAAGAATGTGCATCCCCACCAAAGTATCAAACCAATATACGTGTATTTGTTACCAAAATAAAACCCGGTAACACCTGCAATGATCAGTGATAAAAGAATCATGCCCCCGGTTGCTGTAAGGTACCGAGGTGACTCTTGAAGGTACGTAGGAAGGACCAATCTCCTTGTGAGAATGAGATATATGAGACTCGTATTATATGTCTGAATTACAAAGAAGAAGATCTCCTCAAACGGAATGTTGAACAGGGTGGCCCCAATGACTGATTCTGGGGGATATGTCCATATATGGTTTCTCACGAGATAGGAATCCCATGGAATGGTCGCAAGCAAAGCAACCTAGGCGACGATGAGGACGCTGGATAGGGAACAACGCCCAGGATCAGACGTACAAGTACCAGCGTCAAAACCTTAGACCAGTCTAGCCGTGTAAGAAACGGCCACGTCAGCGCAGTCAACAGTATCGCCAATGGCAAATTATAAGTAACATGCCTAAAAAATATTAACTGGGTTTAAGAGAAACAATGACGCAAAGATACTAACACCCGAAGATAGTCAAACCCCATGTTGATAGAGAAATTATATCAAATTTAAATGTGTTATATTTGAATCTTGTGTCATGATTGTTGGTTGGATGAAGGGCAATCCGCTCTTATATATCACTACATGTGAACGAAGTGGTTTAAAAGTTATCCATAACCTTCCTTCTATTTCCGGTTTTTCCATGATTGAGGAATGGCGTTATCCACTTACTCATTCCATTCTCATGTAAGGTATATAGGGCGGCCGCATTTGGAAGTTGTGCAGAACTGGATTTGAAAATCAGTGCCTTGATAAGTACAATGCATAAATAAGTACGATGTTGTCATAGAAAGGATACTGGCATAACTTTTAGCAGATGCTAGAGTATCACGCCTCACCCCCTACATGGCATTATTTAATACAGTTTATATCATTAAGCCCATTAGACCCCCCCTTGAAATGCCTGACTGAAATCTCTCTATAGTCCATTATGCCTGAAAAGCAACAAGTTCACCCGTGAGAACCTTTCCTATTCTCCCATGCACGAGAGGCTAATGGTTATCTAGTTATTTGACCGGAAACTATGCTCCCGTGCGCAGCACAGTTTTCTCGGAGCCGTGCACGGTCGAAGGTTATATTCCCCAGGAGTTCTTTGGTGGTCAATATATTCGTAATGGAAGTAACCCCATTAAAGAGGACAGTCTTCGTGACCTCCACTGGTTTGATGGTGATGGAATGTTAACCGGTGTCTTCTTCAAGCGGGCCTCGAACTCTGCAGAAGTCGAGCCACTTTTCACGAACCAATATATTCTGACTGATGTTTACTGTGCTACACGGATTAACCAGTCCCTCTATCCAATCATGCCGAGTATGTCAGCATTGATGAGCCCGAAACCCTCGCGCCTTCGAATTCTCATCGGAATTATTCGGACATATATCATCGTTTTTGCAACCATCTTCAAACTCATTGGCCGCCCGATCAAGAGGGTGGGTGTTGCTAATACAAACATTTTGTACCATGCTGGTCGGGCGTTGGCAACAAACGAGATTGGCCCTCCGATGCGTGTATTACTTCCATCACTAGAAACCATTGGGTGGTTCACTGGATGTCGAGCTGAAGGGGAGTCGAACGATATAAATTCGCGAGAGCCGTACTTTGGAGGCACTGGGATCGAAGGCTTCTATAAAGAAATGACGACCGCTCATGTAGGTCTAGAGGCGATGCCCTTCCGGAGTATACCGGGCTGACAAAATTAGCCACGAGTCGACGCAACTACGGGAGAATTGATACTGTTTCATTCCACTATTCTACCGCCATTTGTCAATTATTCTATCGTTCCGGACAACTATCCGTCGAATGAGACCCCACATCTCAATATGCCCGTGCCAGGACTTTCATCTGGAAAGTTAATGCATGATTTCGGGGTATCTCGGCATTACACTGTTATCGTCGACTGCCCCATATCCTTGGATCCTTTCAAATTGCGACGCGGTGAATCTGTGGTACAATACAATCCCAGCGGTAGTACCAGGCTAGGCGTTTTCCCCCGGTATTCCCCAGAAAAGATTAATTGGTATAAGACAGCTCCCTCCATTGTGATGCACACTGCGAACACCTGGGATGAAGAAATTGCGGGCGCCATAACCGTTCATGTCCTTCTTTGTCGATCCAATAGCCTTGCACCTCTCTATCATATGGGCGGTCTAGAAGCGCCAGAGAGTGTCTCCCCTAAGGACCCAGAGTCTCGCCTATACTACTACCAGTTATCCATTTCCAACGACGTGATTGCATACCAATGGGCGCTATCAGTTATCCCTTTTGAATTCCCACATGTTCCACGGCATCTTGAAATGTCAGCTGCACAATACATCTATGGTTGCTCCATGACAGAAGGAAGCTTTGCGTCCCCTGTCATGGCCAGCGTCAAGATCAACTGTCTAGTGAAAATGGATGTGAAGCATCTCCTATCCCAGGGGATTGCAAACCCTCCGGCTCAAGGTACTGGTGTGGTGGACAATAGACCTATTGAGGCTATTATTGCATCCAGTGATCTGGAGGATCCGATCAAGGTCTTTGTTCTGCCCAAAGGGTGGTATGCCCAAGAATGTTCATTTGTGCCTCGTAAGCACGGAACTTCTGAAGATGACGGATGGCTAGTCACTTATGTTTTTGATGAATCACAACTTGGTGCCCACGGAAGTGTGCCAGAAGGATGCCGGAGCGAGCTGTGGATTATCGACGCGAGAGGCATGAAGGAAGTTGTGGCAAGGATAGTCTTGCCTCAACGCGTGCCTTATGGTATGCATGGAAACTGGTTCTCGGAGGAGCAGATCATGAATCAGCGGGATTATATTTCACCACGTACCCTATAAGTCCATACTATTTATCTTACTTGATCCTAAAAACACCGAATCTTTATCTTTGGGGTTCTCAAGCCTTGCCGCTACCCCCTTGCCGCTACCCCCTCGCCACCCAGGACCGATAGCTGCACAGCCTGGGACTTGATTCATTTAAACATATTAATATGCTGTAGTTATCATTAAATCAGGGATTGACATATATTAGATATCCCCATATGGCCCTTAAACCCGCAGAATGGCCGTTTTTTGTTTATTGATGTTGGAAGGGTGGATAATACATGAAGAAATCAACGAACCAGGATCAATGATGGAAATAAAATTGGAAACAAATGCACACAATCTGAACGCACCCTTGATGTTTCTGAGGTGAGGATAAATAATTTTATAAATACTGAGGTAATTTTGAAGTTCATTGGCATCCTCTCTTGGGAGGAAACTTCTTAGCTGATTCCAGCCAAGAAGATAAGGTATTTCAAACTAAAGCATAGGAGATAATAATGGACAAAGATAGATTTGGTATTTCTTTTTCTAGAGTCAATACTTCCTTATTTAGCTCCCAGCGATAAGTGTAGATTCTCAATGTGCTGACAAGGCTGCTTTATACCGAATGCTATTTTTCTTGAGGGCTCGTCTCATCATGTAGATGAAGCTCCATAATCTCTGGCAGCAAACTTTTCTCACCACAGAACTATATCATGTGAAGGACATCCCGGCATAAACCCACCAGAGATCCCTGAATACAGAGACCACTATTAATTCATGTCAGTGTTTGCATCTCTGCCTCAGCGACAGACACAGCTAGAGGGTGAATGGTGCTGTGGGGGGGCATGAGTGAAAGAAAGCTAGATATTTCGTTAATCCTAGCATGCCAATAAAATTAGCAGGCCTAATCTTGTGGGAGGGGGTAGGGCCGGGAGATCATACATTTTGTAATTCTCAGTTACCGAGCCACAAAGAAGAAGATGGTCAAGTGGTTCCATATCTAAGTATAGTAACATGTAAGTAGCCGCTTGTAATTTCAACCAGGGCTGAATCATCTTGAACGCCTTGTGAAGTTGCCAAGTAAAATTCCCTAACTCCAAATTTCATGCAATTGATCTTCTTGGCCTCTGACCCTGGTAGAGCCGCAACATAAAAGCCAAGTGCTGCTGCTAATTTAAGAGCCAAGTGACCAAGACCACCAATTCCAAGGATTCTGATACGGTCCCCACACTTTATATCATACCGTGTTAGAACGGTCCAGGCTATAGCACCGCCACACATTAATGCAGCTACCTTACTCGAGCCCAGGTCATCTGGAATCGGAACCAGGCATCTTGCATCCCAACCAGTAGCAGACGCCAAGTCCGATACGGTCTCCAATGTAGATACCATGAATATCAACTCCGACCCCCCTTACTATTCCAATACACTCGTGGCCTAAAACCTGGTGTGAATGAAGATAGAATTGATCGGAGCTGCAAATACTACTGTGAGTGATCTGGACCAAAGCCTCATGGCTAGCTATGTTGCAGTTGATCTGGTCTGCGCTAGTCTGGCCCGTTGGAGATCTACGAAACACCTTTATTGTATGCGGCATAGTTGAATTACGTCAAAATCAGGAATCTTGAAGAGTTGTGGATAATGTAGGTCCACATGGTGAAGGTAACGGGATATATATATTTAATGGCAAGTCTAGCGGGTCTCCTCGACAAATTCGAGTTGACAAGCTAGAGGTCACTGCCCATAGTCAAGGTGGCAGTGGTGCAGTCCTGATCCAGGAAGTTTACCTGGAACAGTTTTAATACTTCATTCAATGATCACTGCATGGGGAAGATGAACAGATGGACTAGTGGCGGCAAGGCAAACTCGCATTTTCTACCTTCTGGGATAAGAAGAGAAGGATTGAGAAATGTAGCATGGATAGGACGTGTGAGGGTTACTTCTCTCTGGTGGAAAATGGTCATTCACTGGAGCTTGTTGACGAACCGTAAGACTCAGCAAAACTATAAATAGCTTTCTCCATCTTTATTAGTATTTCGTGTTTCTATTACATTGCGTTTATATCCGAAAGCCTACTATCCACTACCCTAGTTAGTTGTTCCTGGTGTCTAGTAGACATACCATACTCGCAGTGTATTATCTAATCCAGCTATTTTATATCTTGGTAATATAATATCCAACAAACAATCAAAACTGGAGGAGAAAATTTGCCGTGGACCTAATCAACTATAGACTTGTAGTTAGTGACCGACGCCGGCCCTCGAGTCCTGATCCCCTCACCGACCCATTTCCGAATCCAAATTTCTTGAAGAGCTGGGATCCTTGAAAGCAGGGGGCTTCCAATCTGGGTCAGCCCCGTTTCTGGGAGTGCATGCATCTCTTCGCTTCCCAGCATGGCCCGGTAGAAATCCAAGAACCGTACAACAGCATGCGCGGGTTCAGGTGGAGCTAAGGTGTTTTTGCTATCGTGATCTGTTCTTGAGTCACTTGATCTCTCTACGATCGTAAGCCATTTGTGCAAGGGGACGGTCTGCAGCTCCTTCTGGGTCCAGAGACGGACCTCGTCAACCACCACCTGTCGTACAAAATCCCAACTTCGAGGGTAGAGGTTAACAGGGTGGAAGACTTGCAAGGTCCTTTCAGCATTCTCATTGGTATGGAGAGAGAGTTCGATCAAAACTTCAGATAGAAGATCAATGGGTAGCCAGTCAATAAGCTTCCATCGAGTCCCAAGAGAATCCGGGAGAGTGCCGCTTTGTAGAGAACCAAGAATGATGCTTATGAACCAGTCATCCAGGTCAACACTCTTTGATAGTGCTGGCCCGGGTAGATGTGTCAGCCGTGCAATAGATACCGGAATACCAAGCCTACTATTGGCATACTGTAGCAAATGCTCGGCAATATAATAGCTCTCTGCATAGCCGTTCACCGCCGGGAGATCCAGTTCTTGTACATCCTCGGGGATTTTTGTCCCTTTACCATGGAGGCCAAAAAACGATCCAAGTGATGAGATAAAGAAGAGCCGAGGTCTTGCCTCCAATGTACAGAAACGAAGCAAGTTGGTGAGCGACTTTAGTTGCGGCTTGAAGGAGCCAAGCGACCAATTTAAATCCTTGGACCATGAATTGTGAATCACCAGTGTTACATCACGGCGTAGAGATTGGAAAGCACTGGATTGGAGATCCTGGCTTTGGTCCAAAAGTGTTTCTGGGAGGAATGTGACGCGGGATGGGGATAGATTTGTGATCAACTCTCGACGTTTATTCTCATATACTTGAGCGGCGGAGCCATCAGCTACCGGAGTAAGGCAGTAAATGTGAAGCACAGCCTTCATTTTCAAAAGTCCATGAAGAATGTAGGGACCCAATCCACTCAAGCTATCAGTAAGAAGAACGTAGTGCCCCTCCATCCGCTGCCTTGGTTTTGGCGGAAGAGGGATCTGATTTATGGCTGCGCGAAAAAATTCGAAGTTGGCTTCTCGCATACGGAGCTTGCTCTCGGTCGATTGTATGCCCCTGACTGAGCATCTCAAACGTATCGCGTGCATTACAGCATCCGTCAAGCTCCTTACGGTCGGGTTCGTGTATATCAGAGCAACTGATACGTGGTTCGTCCCCAGCTTCAAGTTCATGGCCCTACTGGCAGTAATTGCCTGCAGTGAATCCATGCCTCTGATAAAAAAATCATGCTCGTCACAAAGGTGTGTCCAACCAGTGCCGGATTGTATAGTGTCCCGGATGATCCGAGCCACCACATCATGATTGCAGGTGGTTTGGTTTATGACTGCAGCAGAATCATTCTTGTCGGCATTTGGTGCGTGGAAACGGTCATACAAACCGGACAGCTCTTCATCATAGAGTTTAATCGTCTCAGCTCGTTGAAGAGTGCCCTTTGCCGAGCGTTTCATGGGTTTTGCCGGATCCGTGAATATAACATGAGATCTTGAAATGCGGGCATGTGAGGGGCAGGCCTTGTTTGCATCCGCAATGCTTGGCCAGATCGTATCTAGGAGTTTCATATGATCTCCGGCAGATGGACTGACTCCTATGTCAACCTCGATGAGAAGAGCTAATTGGAACCTTTGTGCGCCAGCGACCAAGGCTCCCGTCACCTCCGGGTTGCACGCGGTAATATAATTTTCCATTGGAATGGGGTTTGTTTTCTCCCCATTAAGTAATACGAGTATATCATCTCGACGAGCTGCCCATCTCCACAGGTTTGGTTTGTCAGAATCATCGTGTTGGACAAAGAGGTCTCCAGTCGCGTATTCTTGAAGATGCGTGTAGCCGACGTATGTGAAAGTGAGTTGCTGACGATGAAGTAGAGGTTGACGGACAACATATAACTCGTAAAGTTTGCCATCGCTCAATCGAAACTCTGTACCCAAACTAGGATGAAATTCTAGGTATCTCCAGTCCTGGTGACGGCCACCACAAGTGGGGATGACCATGGGTACCAAGCCCAGCTCCGTTGAGCCATATTGATTAAGTAAACGCATTCGAGAGCCAACGATATCGCCGATATGTTGAGGCAAATCCCCACCTGCGAACATTATGCATTCCAGGTTTATTGCACAGTATTCCAGTAATTCGGGGTCAAGGGTGAGCTCCTCTATAATGGAAGGGGAGACAACTGCCACCTCTGCCCTTGTGTGTTTTAATGCCTGGACTAGTCCTGCAGCTGATGGAATTGAACTGGATATTGGAGAAATAATGATGGTGTCAAATGGAATTGCGTTCATTAGATGAGCCGCGAGGCAGGCTCCCTTTTCAGGCGTTAGGTTCCTGGTTGCACTGTGACTGAACAAAGATTCCAAACACTAAGGTTAACAGTTTATTAACTTACGTGAAATGGAGGCAGCATCAAAAACACACGCTTTCCCGTCAACAAAAAGTTTTGTCCTTTGGATCCCTCTGGAGGATCCAAGGTGAATAGTTGCATTCCTGTCATAGCCGTGGCATGAGTCATAGTCATCAACTTGGGCACACTGGCTGACCCAGAAGTGTGAATGGTCAATAGTGGCTCTGAAGCAGCCATCGGTAATGTCGGCTCAAATGGTACCGGCGGATAATTTGTGTCAATAAACCAGTCTACAGAAGGAACCTCCAGTACTCGTAGGGGAAGCATTTCCAGAATTGGCATTACAGCGGCTGGGGCAGGCGCTGGCTTAAGTAGGATTGTACATCCTAGCTGCTCAAGGAGCTCAATGTGAATGGCCGTGCTGTTCCTTGGAGATAAAAAAAACATCTACATCCCCGGTCAACAGCTTTTTCACTCTCAGATATCTAGAAACTTACAGTGTATCCCGCTTTCAAACTCCCGAGTGTCAGGGCCGCGTACCTCACGTCGCTAGGCCCAATGTATGCTAGCTTTTGATTGCCCTTCCCCTTGCCAACTGTATCAACCAACCACTGACATACACCATTAACGGCATTGGCTAAATCCCGGTAGGTTATTTCACGAAATCCAAAGTCGTAAGTGTGTGGGAACCGTGGATACTCCGCGTATACAGCGTCAGGCTTGACAGAGGCATAGTAATCTACAATATCAGGCAAAAGATGGTTTCTTGGATCAAAAAAATGAGAAGTGGTATTCTCCATGCTTAGGAACAAAAAGGAAGATTCACTGATAGGGAACAACAGTATTAAGTCGGTACCGATGTCACTCAAAGCAGTCAAATGGAAGAGAAGTCACACGTAGTGCTTTGGCAAATTAGAGCTAATGTATCATAAAGAATGAAGGCCTTCGGGGAACGTAATGAGATGAAGGGAAATAATAACAGCATACCAGCCCAAAAATCTGACTTATTCCCTTTTCTGGCCTTGCACATTTACATTACGGCTACACGATGACATGGCCCTAGCCCTTGCATTAACAGCTTATACAAATACTAGGGAAGTAAGCGGAACATGACGAATCTTTATGCAAACCGGATCATCGACAAACATATGCATAATAGAAGATCTGCAGCAAATCTTGGCCCTAGTTTAGATTTATACGTTTCTCCTGCACACCCCTACATCAAAGCGCAAAGGGGACTGTTTCTGGAAAGGCGTACCTTTGCAGAGTACATCAGGGCATGTTAAAGGCAAATGTCTACATACAATTAACGAAAGAGTCAGAACGTCAGTACCGCTTAACAGGACCAACGCAAGGGAGACCCAAGTATGACCTATGAACAATAGCATGGCGGTCACACAGTAGCCTTGTCAGGTTGTCAAACCCAACTTTACGTGATATTCACCCATCTACGTAGGAATGATAAATATTCAATCTGGCCCAGAAGCGATACATGGAGGATTTTAACCCTTTCCTCCTGCCGTTTACTAAGCAAACTCGGCATTTTTCCACTCAGTAGAAATCGCAAGAGGGATTATACGCGTTACATACGGCCGGCTTCTCCTCTGGAGCATCCTACCTATACATTATTAAAATTGTGACATTGAAGAATGGCATCTAATCCTACTGCAATTATAATTGGTATATCCACACTCCCTCTATCTCTTCCTTTTCTAATGCGATCAGGCGCCGGAGCCGGTGGAATAGCTACAGCAGTAAGGTTAGCTAAGGAGGGATTCGAAGTTCAGGTAATTGAACAAAATAATTTTGTTGGAGGTCGCTGTTCGTCACTTTTCAAAGACGGTCACGTCCGTTACCCTTGCCCCTATCCCCTTTAAGACAACCGGATTAACATATCCAGCGCTTCGACCAAGGTCCGTCGCTCGTCTTGATGCCAGAAGTTTTTCAACAGGCATTTGAGGAAATTGGCACCTCTTTAGCAAAGGAGGGTGTGGAACTCCTCCAATGTGAGCCCAACTATTGCATCTGGTTTGACGATGGTGACTCCATTGAACTATCGAGTGATATGCCAAAGTTGAAGGCCCAGATAGAGCGCCATGAGGGCCCTGGTGGTTTCCACCGTTTATGCGCCTTTCTATCCGGGGCTGGATTGCAATGCAAGCTGTCGTTCCAGAGTGTGTTTCATCACAGCTTTCCTACCATCTGGAGCATGCTGAACCCTTCCCTTGTTAAGGCGGTCCTCTATGTCCCTCCGTGGACCAGCTTCTACAGCCAGGTATCAAAATATTTCACCTCTGAAAAAATGCGCCGAGCGTGGAGTTTCCAAAGTATGTACCTGGGTATGTCCCCATTTCGGGCGCCTGGAACCTACTCTTTGTTACCCTACATCGAGATGACGGATGGAATTTGGTATCCACGGGGAGGTTTTCAGCGAGTAAGGGTTTTCATTTTCCATGAGCATTGCTGTCATTCCAAATACTAATCCACCACGCGAGCACAGGTTCTCCAAGCCCTTAGCGATGTAGGCCGCCGACTAGGTGTGAATTATCTGTTGAATACCCGCGTAACCAGTATTGAACTATCGGACGACGGCAGTCGTGCTACAGGGGTACGATTAGGCTCAGGCAAAGTTCTCTACGCCGACCTAGTTACTGTCAATGCAGATCTCGTATACGCGTACAATAATCTTCTTCCTCCCTCGAGATACGCAAAGCGATTGCAGAATCAACCCACGTCATGCAGTAGCATTTCGTTCTTCTGGGCTTTCAGTGAGCCCATCACCCAACTGAAACCCCACAATGTTTTTATAGCGGAACAGTATCAAGAAAGTTTTGACGCAATATTTGACAGGCACTGCATCCCCAATGACCCTTCATTCTATGTAAATGTTCCAAGTCGGGTGGATACAACTGCGGCCCCAGACGGTAGAGAGTCGGTCATGGTACTAGTTCCGGTGGGGCAGCTACCAGGACCGTCTGACAACTCCCATGCTGAAAAAGATCACTGGGACAAACTCATTGCCCAAACACGAGATATCGTGATACGGACTATTGAGGCACGTACAGGGGCCCGCGACCTCCGGTCGAAGTTAGTGCATGAGCTGGTCAACACTCCCCTCACGTGGCGTGAAAAGTTTAATTTGGACAGGGGAGCAATATTGGGGTTGTCCCATTCATATTCCAATGTTTTGTGGTTTCGCCCACATATCAAACATCCTAACATAAAGGGATTGTACTTTGTCGGATCCAGTACAGAGCCCGGAGCAGGTGTGCCAGCATGCCTTCTCAGTGGGAAGTTCACGGCGCAGCAGATAATGCAGGACCGGGAGTTTTCAGCAAACCAACTTCAAGGCCAATATTCTGGATGGAGGCGCTCGGTATTGGCGCTTTTTATCTCTGTTTTTGTGGGATTGGTATCTGCAGCATGGTGGCACCTGTGCAGTATTGAGAGACGGGCGTCACCTTTACTCTGGTAATCATAATTAGAGGTAAATCTAACTGCCAGTGTCTCTTCGCGGCCATAGTTTCTCTTTACATGTTTTTAATGTGGAAAGATTTCTCTTTTGGCTGATAATTTTGCAATAAATACTCATTAGAATATGGGATGTGCTTGTCAAAATAACACCGAGGAAAACTTTTAATCTCTTTTGTCAAGGTGATGCGTCACACCTCGTGCGAGCCCCCTAGGACATCACGGGGTAGGAGGTGTTGGAAGGGGTTGTGAGGGAGTGGGGGTGGTTGCTCAAAGGGTTAAAGTGGGTATCAGAGGCGACAAACCGGTGACAGACAAGGAGCCGTGTTTTGCTGATAGCCACACGTTTGTCTTCTGCAAGACAATTATTATAACGTCCTGTGTCTGGGTATCTTTAGAGATTGTTTCAAGGTTATAACAGCGTAAGGAGGAACCGGAATTCTGGTGAATTGTAGTTTGACTTAGAGAATTGAGCAGGGAAAAGTTTATCACAGGTGCTGTATTATTGTCATTGTAGCGGCGACTGCTCCTCTATGTACAGGCCAGTAATACCCCTGACAGGCATAAAAATAAGTCACTTACAAGCCATCTTGTACTTTATAGGCCACCTTATCATGCAGCACCTGTCATCACTCACCTTCACTCTTGCCCTAGAATGGCCAAAGTACTTCACGTTAAGTTTCCTTGCTACCAAGTTAGCACCAGTGACAAGGCCACTGGCAGAAATATTCACATGTTTAGCATTTCATGCAAATTAAACAGTCCTCCTTAAGAGTGTGGTCAGAATGGGCAGCCGCTGCTGCCTCAGGGACTGGGACAGCATAAACAGCAGTGGTGATGGTGCATGCCAAAGCAAATAAAAAGGTTGTCCTCATTTTGCAATACTCGCATTCTTTAAGATTTAACTGTCATGGACAGAAATAGAACAGACATATAAAATTAAGTAGCTATTGTCAAGGCTTTGAAGCTAATCTGATTTGAGGGATTCTACTGAAGTCGCCCTTCATTTCCTCTCTCCTAACATTCCTGGATGAAATGGAGCTTCACTTCGGACCTTAATCCAGAAGAATATCTCTAAATCCATGATCGAGTTTATCACTGGGCGTCTGATAGAACTTCGTTATAACAAAGTCCAACAGCTACTGGTTGGTGCTGTCAATCTTGCATACTACTTACGTCAAAAGGCCGGTATTACCGAACTATTCGCAGATTTGTATTTCCTCAGAATATTTATCCCGAAGAAAATCATCTGGTGTCGTATATCCTAATCCTGCCAGACCTATGCGATTCCGTCAGCTTGGGGAATGATGTATTCTTCGTTTTACAAGGAATCTATGTTGTCAGATGATGAAATTAATTACATCTGGAATACAGTGACAGTTTATAATATCACCATCTCCAATGCATAGGAACAAATTTGCCAAAAGGGGGTTCAATCCATATGAATAGTTCTATCTGAAAACAAGGAAACGCTTCATACGACTGCTGTTCACGGCCACGATAGTTTTAGCTGGCTACAAAAATCAGATGGTTTATTTAGTTAGTAGTGACTTAGATATATAAATTCAATGCCAGACTAAAGTAAAGCAAGTGCTCGACTTGGTCTGGCCCACCCGTGGAATTCTGAGAAACTACGGGGTAAGTATGAGCCGACACAACTTAGTAATAATATCAAGCAGAAACTTGACATCCTTCTTTTGCCATATCGAGTCACAAAGGCTGTCTTTAAAAATCTGATTTTGGGGGCATTACTGGGGCTGCTCAAAAATTCGGATGGTGCCTCTGTCTAGATCACGGAATACTTGGAGCCTCGGTTGTATCCGTGATCGGGGCAGATCATCGTCTATCCTTAGGTTCTCGACCCAGAATTCTTGTCTCCGATTCCCCGCCAATCGACCGCAAAGAAGCTCTGTGGCTTAACTATACCTTTCACATGTGCCACCGATACGATCCTTCCCATATTACTAGAGTTTAGCCCCGGTCGGCCAAGACAGCAGGGAAATCATGGATCCACGATCCATGGATCTTGAATTACGAGGTTCCAGCCTGGTGGAGATGCGGGGAGATCCTCTCTCAGAAATTCCAGGGCGACCGATGCCCAGCCCTCATCACAGATACAACATTGCGCATGGGAGCCTGGTTTCTGGGACTTTCCCCAATCTTCAGGCCAGAGCGTGAACAGCAACCAACCGGTGCTTCTAAGTTGTCTGAGATGGGGAGTTCATGTCGACGCCCAATGATAGCTGCCGAGGGCCAGGTGTGCAAGACCGGATTGACTGAAAACACTATATATTAAGCAACGCTCCTGCTGTTGATACCATCCGTTAAACATCTTACAATCATCTCCATTGTGTCGCACAGATCTATCCAAAATGAAGCTCTCCACTGTCATTCCTGCTCTCCTTGTACCTACGGTGCTTGCTTCCCCTGCCCTTGTTCAGCGCGACCTGGCCGCAGTCAAGAGCGTCCTCAGTGACATCGACACACAGGTGAAAGCCCTTGACACCGCGATCAAGGCAAGCCCTCTGGACGCAGAGTCGATTGTGAGCAAGTCCGACTCGCTCGTCAAGACAATCAACGACGGCGCTACCAGCGTCAAGTCGCAGGCCGCTCTGAGCCAGCTGGACGCTCTCGGCCTCGTATCACCAACCCAGACGCTGGCCGATGACACCAAAACCACGGTCCAGGACCTAATCGGCATCAAGAACAAAATTGTCGAGCTTGGAAAGGCATGCACCACGCTGGAATCCTTGAAGAAACAGCACGAGGCCGCTACAAGCCTCTCCGACGCTGTGGTGTCCAAAGTTCCCTCTGCGCTGAGTAGTACTGCGAAGTCCTTGGCGGATAGTATTGCGGCGGCCATCCAGTCGGGTCTCGATGCCTACCAGGGCTCCTGCGACTCGACCAGCTCCAGCGCGGCTGCCACCACCACGGCCGCGGCCACAACGACCGTTGCCACATCCGAGGCCCCCGCTGCCACCACTACCACCACCGGAGCTCCGGCCGGCGCATGCCGTGCCCCACAAAAATAGACAGAGTCTTGAGTGGTCTCTCTGCAGCTCGGTGAGGTCTCAGGACGATCTCCCGAACACCAAACAACCCAGGATCAGGAACAATATGCTCGCCGTGAATGCCTGTGGCCAGAGCTGGAAATAGGATTTATATAGGCCATGATGTAAATCAACCTGTCACAATTTAGTAGCCTAGTGAATGAATGATCATTAATCCTGTATAAAAGCATGCGCCATAAGCATGGATGCCAGTCTGTGTGTTATTATGTGACCTCACATCAAATAGAATCCCACTCTGTAATATGTTCTGTGTTGCGATTGGTTACAGACTACATGACTATCACCCCACTTGCGCCAAACCCATGGTACCTAAGTTTCTCACCACCTACACGCCACCGTGTTTGCTCCGAAAATATCGCCCCGCCCGATTGGTAGGCCTAGTCGTTCCCCACTTGCCCGGGATTAGTCAGCTATGGGGGCAGCTTGCCATCCCCGCCGCCGTCGCAAATCCATCCCCCCAGAAGAATTAATCAATGCCCCTCAAAATGGGAGCTTCGGACCCTCACACGGACAAGGTGATTATTATACCAAGATCATGCCGCTGCAGATTTACTAAGATTCTCATTCTCATGTGCAGCTCGAATCATGTTTATCCCGTACACAACGCCCTCCAAGAATGACCGCAGCACGCGTCGGGCGATCAACACTTTCGTCGCTGTGAATGCCAGCGTCCGGCGTCGCCTCCGCCATCCTGCTGATGATCATGATAAGGACAATGCCATGGGAGAATCGAGCAGCAGCCGCAAGGGAACCTTGTGGTGGTTTCATACTCCCAACCCTCCCGCCACGCAGCAGGGGCCGGCGAATGATGAGGCCGGCAACGATGATACCCAGGGGACAGTGGCTGCTTCAATTAATGCAGGTCACAGAACTAAAGGTCTTACTACTAGTATTTTTGGTCCGCCGATTGCAGGGGGTCGGTTCTACCCTATCACAGGCCTGGGGGATGATTCCCGGGGGCCACACGTGTTCCACGCTCTTAGCTACTGTGAGTCCAAGCCTGCATAGTAATCATTAATTCTTCCTTTGGCGCCTATCATCCTCGGCTAATAATATTCATCGCCCCCCCTCCCCTTAGACTTTGATGTCCTTCTCCCCTGTGATGCAAAAGTTGTCGGGATGGGAACCGCCGAGGAACATTCCTACACCACAGAGCT
Organism: Aspergillus panamensis; assembly: GCA_027569225.1. Taxonomy (NCBI): domain Eukaryota; kingdom Fungi; phylum Ascomycota; class Eurotiomycetes; order Eurotiales; family Aspergillaceae; genus Aspergillus; species Aspergillus panamensis. Next base: position 90,710 of record JAPDER010000079.1, on the reverse strand, counting down.
TCTGGCATGGACTTTTCAACACGATGCAATCGTTCACAGTCTGGCAGCTTTCAGTCTATGTATCTTGCAGAACCACAATCACACCCGCTCGACTGATCAGGCCATCCTGTACCACCGCCGGCAGCTACTGAAGGCCGTACATGACAGGCTGTCAAGGAACCATGTGGATGACGTACTGATCCAGAGTGTCTGTATTATGATTTCTGTTGATGAGTATCTCGGGTTCAGTGAGTACCGACCGGTGCATCTCAAGGGGCTTCGAGACGTCATAAGGATTCGCGAAACGCATAATACGCCCGAGCACTCGGACTCCAGCCTAGAGCCTAGCTCGCCTGCAAACCATCCAGCGATGGCCATGCTGGTGCATACAAGCAAGAAGATGGTTGAATTCCACTTGCAGAGCAACCTTTCACATCACAGCAATAAAACCGCAATCGAACCATCGGCCTTCCTGTCGCCACCCCTCTCCCCGAATCTGGAGACGGGAGTGACCGATCTACCCCCAGGTTTTGTAGACCTGGTTCGGTCTGGTATTCTCACTGAAAAGATGATAACCCTTCTCCGGAATTTCTCCGCCTGGTTTTGCGGGGGCATGGGCGCAGAGCCTGCGAATCGGGATACCTGGAGATACTCGGATTTCGAACCGGCCAACAACCTGGAACAGTGCATCAGCATGGCCTTGTTATGTCTCGCGGATGACCTCAGCTCGATGGGCATGCATCCATGTGCAGTCATTTTTCGTCAGACGAATCAACGCGCCCAGTTGCTCTCTTCATTCTCGGAATTATGGGCTACCCCTTTCCTCGCGGAATGTGTTATGTGGATGTCCACCGTCATCGCAATACCGCGAAACAGAACTCTTTTCCATCCGGATGCCCAAAAGGCGTTGTTGAGAAGGACTGTCCGGCACATGGGCCTCCCTCGATCCCGCGACCAGGTTGCAGAGGTGCTGCGGCGTTTCTTCTACGACCAGAGCCGCGCGACGGACTGGGAAGAAGCCTGGAATCTGGCTCTGACCGATTCTCCCCAAGCGGCGGTCTAGAATCTTTGCCTTCCTTTGCCCGAGCTTTCCTGTGTTGGGCCTGGCCATTGCCCTCCAATCCCCAGTGTGGTTGAGTTACTTGAGAGATGAGCAAATAAATCTTCACTTGGTCGAGATTGATAGAAGCATAGGCAAAGGTCGGAACCAAAATAAACGGTGCTCGTCTTGCAATCGTTTCATTCTTGCTCTGTTGTGAGCCGGGTGACGCACCCACGCCGGATCGATGGTTATCGCAGACTTGAACCCGAGCCTCTAACTGCTCATCGCTGGAGCGACGACCCCTCTTGCTCCTTCTCCTGGCTGGAGACATGGGAATTCTTGGGCCAGGCGACAACTCCAGTCGAGTCTAGTTTTGAAATTCCTGTGTGGGCATCGCAGTTGGACAAGATTCGCCGGCGCATTGCTAGCCTGGCGCTGCAAAGAAGACCAAAAACCCAAGCGCTATGTCAACCAACCACGACCCCATTCGCGAGCATTTCACTCTTGCAACATCCTTCTCACATTCATCCTGCAGATTTCCCCGCCATGATGCTGCGGGATCTGCCGCGTCCCGCGCCCAGCTGTCATTCACTCGACCGATTGATATTGCTGGCATCAACTAAAAGTTGTCCCGTCCCACGAGGCCGATTGCCCAGATGACTCGATGGATCGACCTTGCAACAATACTACCTCGCCTGTATCTTGCTTTCGCGTAGAGCTTGCCCCTCAAGTCCATCAAAAGTCACCATCAAACCGCCGTGCTGGACGAGTATATATGGGGTTGTTACCGATGTCTGGAGTGGATGGCAGGTTGCCTCTTCCATTCTTCACTACCCCCACCATCACCACCAGCCATGATTTTGTCAAGCGCTGCGGCGCTTCTGGCCCTGGTGTCGGGTTTTTACGCCCAGTCGCAATATACTGCTACTGGTACTGCTGCCGTAGCCGCCGCCGCCGCCGCCGCCGTGCTGACTCTGTGGCCTACTTCGAGCGTCGCCGGGTTGACATTCAACCGCTTCATTCAGATCTTCCTTGAAAACCAGGATCATAGTGCGGCCATAAAAGACAGTGAGTGTCTTGGATTGGCTGCCTCATACCGCGCATGTTGACGGCTTGGATTCCAGCAAACTTGGCCTACCTCGCCACCCAGGGCATCACACTCACGAACTATTTTGCCATCACTCATCTCTCCCAGGTACGATTACTAACTCTTTTGATATTATCGCTTATTGCTAATTCTGGAACGTAGCCTAACTATGTGGCTGCCGTTGGCGGTAATAAATTCGGAATTACTGCACCTTAACGTTTGATGAGGGCAAAACGACGGGCACCACCCAGATTTATTCCGTCCTTTTAGGTAGTGCGATTTCAAGCGCGAAGGTAGGCACCACGGACAACACCAAGTGCAATCACTATAGCCTGTTGAAAACCGTGGAGCGCAACTAGAATCTGGGAAATCAAATCTTGGTCAGAACGACGTGAGCGCCACTCCACTCTTCTAGTCGGACCATGGCTCCGGTCATCGAATAAATGCGAGCCTGCTGCATCACCTTCGGCACGTTCAATGTATATTTCCGGTGGAGACGGAAGGTTCGAATCCTTGCATGAATATTGGCGTATAGAAGAGCGACTCAAAATACGTGGAGATTTCTGAGAGCCCCCTTGGAGTCAAAATATATTCACCGGTTGTCATCCACAGGACCTCTCGGCGCACGGAGTACTGACCGTATCTTGAAGAGGTTCCAGGAACGATGACTGGATTGGTAGTTGGGTCCTTGAGCCAAGCAGTCTCGTGGGAGGCTAAGCAAAATCTGCCGAGCAGGTTTTTCACTGGAAGCATCTGGAACCCAATCCCTTCAGGAGTGGAAAGACCAGTGACTGATAAAGGCTTTCCAAATCCAGCCTATTCCATTATTAGGGGGGAAATCGATCTACGGCTAGAAGAAACCTAATCGGCCCTGTTGAATAGGTGGATGAGGTTTAAGTACGCCACCAATAGGAAGCATTCAATAGAGCCTGGAGGTCTTTTGAGTCAGTGAACCTGCTTGGATTGGTTATCAGGGTAGAATATTTTTGGAAACATAGCATAGGGTCATCACTGTTGCACTAAGTATCTTGTTGTACTTTGCCTGTATAGTACAGTACCACATACAGCATCGCAAGTCCCCTCCCAGGCTGCTGTTCTTCAGTCCATCAACATCATTATATTCTTCATAACCCAATCTCCAGAACCACCAACCATCATGAAGATTTCAGGCTATCTTCTTCCGCTTCCCCTGAAGATTCGCTCTGAAGAGGCGGCAAGTGAGCTACTTAAGGAACTCCTGTAGTTGGTGACCTCTGTCACCATGATGCCGTTGTATTCACTCTTTACTTCATGGGCAAGAGTCCAGTGAGGGACGGAGCGTTAACTTACAGGTCTACCCATGCCAACTGGCATTATGGTGGCTGACCTGTGTCAACACCTGTAGTTTTTCAAATAATCTCTGCTGAATTATCGAGACTGGCAGCGTATGTACCTGGCTATCATGTATCCAAGACAAACTGAGACCTGGTGTCAAAACTCTGTAGCCCATAGGTTATGAAAAGGCTCATAAACTCAAGGCAAAATATATGCACTCTCCCAGCCTTAATTCTCATACTATCTTTCACAAAGATGATTTTCTTGCAAATCAGAAAGCATAATCTGGGACTCAGTCAAACCTAGATCCAACCATGCAGAAATCGTGTGATGGCCAACGACCTTGATATTGGCATGAGATATTTCCCCACTCTCCCAGTCTACTGCACGATTCTTGATGCACACATTGTTGATTCTTCCATCTTAATCGGTATAGTATACCCATCCCTTGACAGAGAACGTCGTGTGTCAGTGGAATGGCGGGGCGCTAGAGCATGCATTACAGAGCGTAGCTTGATGGAAAACGGGACAAAGAGAAACAATATATGAGGGAAGGAATTTCAGAAAGTCGCAAGGGGGGGAAAGAAAAACCTCACGACGGAGTGAAACGAAAGAAATCAGGGAAGAGGAAACCCGCCGTGCCACTTGCGGGATCCGCTGCAGCTGCAAAGCGTAATATGGTGTTATTAAGCAGAGTAGCTCAAGCAGGACCTATCACGCCCAAACATTAGCTCCTCTCAATTTAACTATTTGGCTCCAGGGCCATAATTCCAAGTAGTACTATAGAAAATATTACACCCGAGGTGGGATACAAGATAGAGCATACATTCACCCATGTCACGCACCATAATGATCAATATATATAAACATTTTGCCCCATCTAGCATCTAGAAGGAAGAATCCCCACAAGCTCTAAAACATTACACCAATCGGCCGTAAATCCGGTACTCTGTCTATGACGCCTCATGTGTGCTCTCGACATCCCACTCCGTAGCAACTCGAATATGATTTCCCTTGACGCTCGATGCTTCCCCGGTGTTATGCGTGTTGCTTTCATTGATCACGTCAAGCTTCTTGCTCGGTGACACAATATGCTCATTCGACCCATATCGCTCAAACACGGTATCATCCGGGATTGACAGCGGATGTTTAAACTTCTTCTTGTTGCTGCTCCGCAGGCTGCGAAGACCAACTGACTTTGACCTCGAGTATTCATCTTCGGTTGTGGGCTGGTCGGTGAGTTTCTTATATACCCGGCGGAACATCGGGAAGACAAATGGGACATTCGAGACAAGAACGGCGAGGAAGGACTCTCGACACGACCATTCCCCGGCCTGCTGGGGGCCGTCCGCCCCCGACGTGAGAATCAGGATACACCGGAGGAGGCCAGCCACCGTGGTGAGAATACCTCCGCCAAGCATTACGGCGATCCCGACCTTTCTCTTGAGGCTTAATCTGCTTTTCCAGACCATCTGCAGAATGGACATTAGTGAGCATCCTTCGCCGCGAGGGGAACGGTGGTTCTGACCGGAAGGGGGATTGACATGATGTAGAAATCCGTCGAAAGATTTGTTGTGATGAGCGTGTACACCTGCAGCTTCGAAACGGCAGGTTGACAAAAGTCTTAATGTTGTCTGGTTAGAATCGATGTTCACGAGGGCCAGTATCGAGAAACCTACTGCCTGGGTCTGGATATATCTGCCAGTGTTTGGAGACTGGGTAACATCCAAAAAGGATCGTGAAGAATGTCCCCAGGAAAGTGACGACCACAAACGCAAACCCGATATTGACCTTGAGATCCATGTTTTTAACGCCGTCCCTGGGGGTTTGCGTCAGACTTTAGAAGGAATCGGTGTCGGGTTGATACTGACCCAAGGCGAGAATAGAAGAAAAGCCAGCATAGCTTCAGCGTCCACAGCAAAACGGTGTAGACCAGCCAGCCGAACAGTTGTGTCTGAGATCCCTTTACCCGAAGATAGTATTCGTGACCAAGAGGATCTAACGAGGCACGGTGTTCGGGTGTGATACTTCGAGATTATTGTCAGTCCAGTCCCTAGGTCGAATTCAAGTGGTTGGAATCACACACTTGTCATTAGACAGCCCAAACCAATAGGCGCCGACATAATACGCGGTGGCTGTCTCCGCAGTGTAGAGCAGCTAAGGTAGTCAATCAGATCGTGGCCTCATATTTGGGTGTGCAGGAAAGGAGCCTTACTGCTGCAACTACCATCAGGTAATCATCAGGCGTCAATTTGCGGAGGCCCAGAGTCTTTAACCGCCAGCCAACGCGGATCCCAACAATCACCAAGTCAATCGCCAAATATGTCCATGATTCGGCCACGAAGGTTGTCGACATGTTAATTGTTTGTGAGGCCAGTAACGCGGTCTCGAGACGAGAATCTAGCTCAACAGCGCACAAGCAAAAGCCATGTCTCGAATATAGCAGTGCGCGTGTAAAATATACGCCGAGGAAAGACCGCCACGTTCGAGGTATTCAGGAGAACTTCCCAAGTAAGGACCAGATCAGTAATCACGATTCAACAAAAGTCTGATCCCACACGGGACATGGCTCCGCTTTAAACGCTTAGTTATGGATCCAGGGCCAGTAAACGAGGGGTGGACTCCACTAGTATGGTGATAAGCGCTCTTCATGACCATGACATAAGAATTCTAATCCCCCTCACCCGGCTTCCTGGGTGCCTCTGTCGGTTGTCAAAGCAGTGCAATCTTTTAATACTTCACAGTGGAGACCGTATAACACTGGTTGGTGCAAGTGTTGGAGATTCATCAACAAACATGTTGGTCCGAAGCCGTTCAGGATTGTTGACAGGAATGCAAGCGAATTATCGTCGGTCCAGCGCGCTTGGCAAGTACTCCAAAGCATGCAGATCCCCCCCGTTAGTGCCGATACTGGAAATTGCGGTTAAAACCCCGTCTGGTCCGCCTTGGATGGTAATAGGTATTTTCGTTAGCGCCGGCCCACCAGGCAACCAGACTCCAAAAATATCCGAGGCTGGTTGGTAAGTGCCGGTATCGATATCGAAATCGATATCGGGATGTGGCCTTCATTTAGGTTCAAGGCTTTCCTAGTCAGTCGTATTTGTGCTGTCCCACTCGGTCGCGGAAGGCCGATATGGCTGCCAGGCAAAGACTCTAGCCGAACGGGATGCTGCTGCTCGGGGTGAGTGAAGGTGAAACCCCGGCTCGGGCCTGACCTGACAGGTTGGGGCGAGACCACCGGTCGTATCGAAGTGCGTGAGTGGGTCGCGTGTCATTCGGCTCGCATCTGGTGGTCCAGCGGGAGCGTATTCCGGTTGGCCGCGACTACTACTAGTCCTAGTAGTAGTACCTAATACCTCCTCCTAGCCCGAATCCTTTGAGCGCCACTGGAATCAAAGAAGCGGAGAACATCGCATCTGATCTCCGCACAAATACCCTGGCCTCTCGGTCTATGCTCTTGAGATTGACTTTGCCCCTCCATACTTTTTTTTGTCTTGACAACCCCCCCCCCCTATCTTGTGAATTTGCAACAAAAATGGCGGCAACATTGGATACTACGGTGAGACAACAGGTATTCTTTTTCCTCCGTCCGGGCAACTGAGACCTGTTTTGTATATTATTAGACCTACCCCGGCAATATCATCAACAACCAGTTCGTCCCAACCGCCGAAACTAGACATTCCCTCAACCCCTCCGACGCGCAGCCCCTCTACGAAGTCCCTGTTGCCACACAAGAGGATGTCGACGCCGCAGTGGATCACGCGAAAACAGCCTTCAAGACATGGTCACTGACAACCTTCGAGGAGCGGGCCAAGCTCGTCCTCAAGTACGCTGACCTCGTGGAGGCCAACCGGGTCGAGCTTGAAAAGCTGCTCGTCAAGGAGCAGGGCAAGCCTCTCGGCCTCGCAAAGACCGAGTTTGACATGGCCCTGGGATGGCTGCGCACCTTTGTGACCTTGGAAGTTAAGGACGATGTCCTGGATGAAAATGACGAGCGGAAAATTGTCCAAACCTTCCCCCCCATCGGCGTCTCCTGCGGGATTGTCCCTTGGAACTGGCCGGTCCTCCTCGGCCTGGGGAAAGTGGGCCCCGCCCTGTTAACCGGCAATACCTTCATCATGAAGCCTTCACCGTACACGCCATACACTGACCTTAAGCTGGGTGAGCTGGCCATGGCCGTCTTCCCCCCCGGAGTTTTCCAGGTGCTCAGTGGCGGTGATGATCTGGGCCCTATGCTTACGGAGCATCCGGGAATCGATAAGATCAGTTTCACTGGCTCGATTCTGACTGGAAAGAAGGTCATGGCGAGTTGTGCGAAGACGTTGAAGCGGGTGACCCTAGAACTGGGTGGGAATGACCCGGCCATTGTCTGCGAGGATGTCGACATCGACAAGATTGTGCCAAGAATTGCGACGCTTGCTTTCATGAATTCTGGTCAGATTTGCATGCTCGTTAAGCGCCTCTACGTTCATGAGCGGATCTACGATCAGTTCCGGGATGCCATGGTCCAGTTTATGAACACAGTCAAGACAGGGGACGGCTTCGAGGATGACGTTCTGGTCGGGCCCCTGCAGAATAGCATGCAGTAAGTTTCCCTACCATCCCCCACCCTTTTAAAGTGATGGTTTCCTCAAACTGCAACAGGTATGAAAAAGTGAAGGATATGTATTCGGAGATCGATAAGTGCTCCTGGAAGACCGCTTTCGCGGGAGGCGTTAGAGAAACCTCAAAGGGCTACTTCATCACCCCAGCCCTCATTGACAACCCCCCGGACGATTCTCGTATTGTGACCGAAGAGCCCTTTGGCCCAATCATCCCAATGCTGAAGTGGACGGACGAAGCCGAAGTTCTCGAGCGGGCTAACAGGGGCGAGCATGGCCTGGGGGCGTCAGTCTGGACCAAAGACCTTGCTCGAGGAGAGCGACTCGCGAGACAATTGTCCGCTGGAAGTGTTTGGGTCAACTCTCATTTCGATGTCGCACCGAATGTTCCCTTTGGGGGCCATAAATGGTCGGGAATCGGAAGCGAGTGGGGGATGACGGGAATGAAATCCTATTGCAATTCGCGCTCACTGTGGGTTTGGAAGAAGGTCTTTGATTAGGTTATGCTCCTCGATCTGTCGCGATAGGCATGTGCAATCTGTATTGAATGTTTCTGCTGTAACAGAGAAGTATGTGCATTTATTGCTTGTCCGAACCAAGCTGCGTCCTCACCACGTCGCCTTTTTGTAACTCAGCCGTGAATTTTATATACACACTACCTACCTCCTATTGTTATAGAACTCATGATTTACTCCCTAGGGCAGCTACTGATACAAAGTCTGATTCTTAATCATGATCCTCAATACAAATGTCTCGATTCCCGTCAAGCCACTCCCAAATTCCGATAACGATTTCCAATCGACAGCAAACAGTTCATATAATAAGCAACAGGACATCTCCGCCCTTTGCCTAGTTTTGTTAGCATTAACTTACAAGCGACCATGCCGACTCGTATCCCCCTTACTCTCTTTTTTGGGAGTGATATAATGTCGTTTTGACTATATCATTAGCCAACCAAATAAAAGAGCTGGAGGGGAAACGGCATAATATCACATGTCCTTCAGCTGGTCAACGACGTGTCTTGAGTTTCGTTCAGTTGCGCTTGCTTTCTCCGCGAAATTTGCTATGAAGACAATATGAATCAGTGTCAGTAGGAGAGCGAGGACTAGTGACTGAGTTTTACCATCAAAGGTTCCGTCTAGAACTATCTCATGTATCTTCCCACTTAAAAACAAAGTTGCGGGGCTTGTCTCTAACTTGGGTTCGGCAGGATTTTGGAGTGGGACATAGAGGCGGTGGTAATTTGATGTTTCCAGTAATGAAAATAGGCAAGTTAACATAGGCCAGCATCAAACTCTCACAGAGCAGCTTACCAAACCCGAAGTGTTGCGAATCATGACAAAAATGCAAATTTACATTGGTCCTCAGCAGTAGCAGCAGAAGCCGATGCTCTGGGGTTTGTAGTAAGGAGAGCGCTGCCAACTTTGGGATCAATCAAAACATAAGATTCTCCCGGGTTACCAATGATGATGGGCACCTTCTTGTCAACCAGATTTCCTCTCGTGTCATAGTTAATGAAATCCGTGATTACTCGATGAAAACATCGCGCAGTGCAAGTGTGTCTTGTGCTATATGGTGAGAGAGTGCGAGTTGCATTGCGAAACATAGGGAAGCGGTGTAGTAAAACTTGAAGACCTAAGATAGTGAAGGTTTAAGTAATTCTTTATATTTGGGGTGTGATAAGACATCTAAAGGATATCTTTCTGCCAGCAAAGGATTAAGTGTTTTGAATCCCTTAAATGGATGTGGCTTGCTTCGGAGCGCAAAGTTTTATCGGCGAGCCAATAAGATCACCAAGCAAGTGACCTTGTCCTGCATCTTGCTAAAGCTCCTTTTCTCACTCACTAACATTTTAAGTTGTGGTTATTTAATAAGAGGCGGATGCTTTGTTCATACTATCATTGGCCATAGGGTTCGAGGCTCTTTCGCGCAGCTTCTTGTACATGAGAATCAGGATGGGGAATTTCCAGCCGAATCATAGCCCAGTACTAAGGATGGATTTTTTATCTGTAAAAGTCGGACTTTTCAAATAAAAGTTCGGACAGACAAGTAAAAATTACCTGCTAGGGCCCTTTTTTATACATATTTTATACATATTTTATACTTTATAAGTATTTTATCAGCAATTATACATGGCTCTGCAGGAGAAATTTTCTTACGACTAATAATACATTGACAGGAAAAGTAAAAAATAGCTTTGACAAAAGTCCAAAGTTTCCCTTCCCTACCCGGGTCCCCAGTACACAAATAGGCCAATGAAACTCGATCGTGCACCTGGGTGGCAGCCACCCACACGCCGGCAGGTTAGTAGTACTCCGGAGTATGGTGGGTGATGATGTTTTTTGCTCTTTTTTTCTACTCCAATTAGCACATTGAGAAGGGAGAAAGAGAGTAACTAACGCCAATATCTTTTTCGACTCCACTCCGTCGCCTCAATGGACTTCGATTTGTACAGTCGGAGCTTGAACGTGATGTCAGATTCGTGCTGGGAGTTGCCTGTTCAGGCCTAGTTAGTGGATAGTCTTACTTCGAGTCGCAGTGAAGTGGGAGATAACTAGCACAGAATATCCAATAATTCCGAAATTGACCTGCCTCTAGACTCCAGACCTGGCTGACGGTCTTGTGCGCTGTTGTTGCAGCGCACCACGACGCAGAGGTATCTATTATTTTGCGGCCATGCAGACTATGAAGTCAGCCTGTGCGCCCTGTCGATCCCGTAAGCGAAAATGTGACCGAGGGATTCCTGCATGCGGTCGCTGTACACGGTATGCCCACCTGCTTCCCAAGGGCAATTAATTCGGTTCTCATCGTGAGGCTAGACAATTCATCCCGTGTTTCTATGCCCTGGCCAGGATTTCTCACCACGCGGAAGACCGAACCAAACCCGCCGGCTTCCAAGACCAGTACGGGCTATGGCTTGCAACAACCGAGCAACCTCGTAGTCCCAGCTGCGCGATTCCTGCGCCTGGGTTACAGGAACTGTGTCCCATTGAGTTCCGTTGGTATATGCCGCGGCTAATCAAGCACTGTAAGTCTTGGCAAATGAGCAAAACATCCTGTTAGGCGCTGATTATTGTAGACCACGAAAGCTTGGAAACCTTTCGCGTGGAGCCAAGTTCGCAAAGTACAGCCTACAAGCTCCAGTCTGTTTGGTTTCAGCAGGCATTAAGTGATCCGTGCTTATTCCATGTCACGCTCTACATCGGGTCCTCATATTTTGACATCAAAAGCGGAGAGGCACCAAGTACTTTTACACTATTTCACCAGACAGAAGTAATCAAAAGGGTCAACCAGCGCCTCTCAGACCCAGTTTCTGCCCAAGACGACAGTACGATTGCCTCTGTCGTCCTGCTAGCATTATTTGCAGTATGTGGGCTTGCTTTCTCTGGAAGTTTTCGACGCTCATGGAACTTGAATTAGAATCTTACCGGCAATCAAGCTGCATCGGAAGTCCATGCGGCGGGTTTGCGGGACATGGTCAGGCTCAAAGGTGGACGCAATCAGTTAGGCTTCGATGGCCTGCTGACGACGTTGATTCACATGTTGGCTCACTCCCTGCTCCCACTCGGAGGAAGCGCACTAACCGGTGCTAGGAATGAAATGGTCCAAAGCGTTGTCTTTGGCCTGGGCTCGGATTTACTCCCACAGGGATATCATGTGGTGCCTCCATCAGGCCTGGAATCCCGAATTCTGGAATTTCGTGCCTTGCGATTCCGTATTTTAGAAGCGCCCGAGAGGAACTCGGTGCCCACCCACGGCGACTCTATCATCAACCTATTTCGCGAGATTTACGACTTCAAACTCCAAATAAGCCGTCTAGGCAATTCGGCCGCAACCTTTCGCCAGTACGGACATCATTGGGACCGCCTTGATACCTCGGTGATCTTACTCAGCGAAGATCCCGTCTTCTCCTGCTGTGCTCTGGCAGCCTCGATCTTCTGGCTCATGATGGACGCGAACGCTCATTCAGTCGCAGGCTCGGAAGCATACTTAATCAAATTGGCCCCCTTGATTAAGGAATTAAAATCCGCTTTATCCCTCGTTGAAGATGTAGCTTGGTTGAAATCTAACCCTATAGCCTATTGCTGGGTGTGTACACTCGGAGCGGCGCTTGCTCCTGACACCAGCCTGCGTATCTGGTTTTGGGTCAGACAGGCTGCAACCATGAGGATCCTCAATGCAGTTGATAACTTTGGCTTATTGGATGACATATGGCTACATATCACCTGGCTCAGAAACCTACATCTAGAATCTCGTAGGTCCGTGGTAATCGAGATTATGCATGAGTGATATCGCGTATGCAAGCTCCCCATTCATTAGCAAAGCCAGTATCAATTGGAGAAAAGAAACATCGGAAGTATTATCGCTAGCCAGGTCCATATTCAGACTGAAGCCTAAATGACTACCAGTCCATAATCGCTTCTCAGTGAGAATGAGGACGAGTTGAGGCGGACTGCGGGGTTGTTCCCAGATAACGAGGATTATCATCCGGTTTAATTCCTCGACCAAACTAAGAACTATAGACCGGTGTTTCTGGTTTGCTATACACCAGGTAAATGTATTAAATATCTGGAAAGTACTAAATTGAGATGTGGCACGGCAGAGAGCCGCAGCAGTATCCATAGTGTGCGTTAAAAGCACCCCAAAAGTCGATATTATGGCATCCATCATTGGTCCTCCACACAGCAGCTTCAAAGTCACAGCCCCCGCACTGGTTTCCTTGAAGCTATACAACCAAACAATAAGGTCGAGATAACTAGGGGCATCCATGAGGCTAGACTAGGCGCTAACCTGGTGAGCAAAATTCATAGCCCACAAAAGGGTGCGGTTTTTCATGTTGGTACGGAGATGAAAGTAGATATATCAGGGACAGGCACCTGAAATGTCCAAGAAACATAATATGCACACCTCCGGGCCCTTATAGCTTCAGTATTAGGGTAACCCTCCTCAAGATCTGGGTAAGATACCATATCCACACTGAGCCGCTAGTCCGCCCATGCTGCTCCAATCGCTTGAAATCCGGTGTCGCTAAAAATAAGCCACAGTCATCCCAACTACTAGACTAGCTGTGGTTCACCGACAATTGGGAGAAGACTTATTCGGATCTTGAATCTCCCAGTGACTCGTGGAGTCGGGAGGCTGATCCAGTTGGGGTTCTCCCCCCCTTCCTTTGCCGTAGTGTCTGCCATCTGAGGACGTACAGGCACCTCCTTCCCATACGTTACTTCTAGGTCTTCATACTTGCCTGCTTACCTCCGATCGTGCAGGATCTCGAAGAAAGCCAGAGAACTCACACCATATCTGACGTCGCGCTGAAACTGCAGATCATGGAGTTGGCCCTCATTGTTTTAGCATCCTCGCTCGATGGTAATCACATCACACTCGTCCTCCACGGACCCTAAAGTAAAGCCTGACTTCACATACAAATCAGTCAGGTATCTCTTGGCGGCTCCTGTGGCATTGTTGATCGGATGTATCTGTCTATCGCTCTATTGTTCTCTTGTTCTGCAGTCGCTTGTGGCGCTCCTCGGTGTACTTCTAGTGGACGTGCTCGACATCAAGGGCACACATTCCATCTTCGAACTAGGCACCCATTATGAGCCTCGACGTGGGACAGGTTCCGAGCCGACGTATAATTAGAAGCAAAAATATGTCAAGACTGGGATTGCTGAGCTTTTACCTCCGACTTGAACATGTTGGTTAAGAATCGCTGACCTTAACATGCATCCAACACTGATTTAACTAGCTTCGGTTTGGAATCAAGATAACAGGTCCGTTCTTATCGACTTTGAGGCGTATCTGCCGGAGATATTCAAATCCCTGGGGCCTCGCATCCCCGTCGCGGGGTCCTCGGAAGATCCAGGCAAGTCAGAGTCTGGACGGTGGATAATCAAGTCCGTGCAACAGGAGCCGATGTATCCATTGAAATCATTTATATCCCCGGAATAGGTGTGTTGCAGGTGAGGCTGCGCGGGGACTTGAGTTACCCCGCATCTAAACTCCGGGTCTTCAAATCAGTTCGCTTTATTCACCAGATCCTATCCTATAAGTGTAGTTATAAGTGGTGTAATGATTAAATTGGTAAAAACAAACTAATTGTGCATATTATATGGCGAGACAGTGAGCCCGTCTGTATTTGTTGTCATGCTAATATAATTGGTTTTGGCGGTACTCGATATATATTGTAGTGATGGTATTGTACAAGAAACCATCCGCTCTTCACCTGCGATGTATAATACAATTGCTAAGGTCTAATTCAGGCATTTTCCGGTCAAAAAGAATGTATGTAGGAATGTATTGGTTACTCCATTAATATTGAGCAGTAGAGGTAAAGCAAGACTGCCCTGACCCTTCCAGCCGATTTGATTCTCCATCATCTTACGGAGTAGTTTCGTAATATTTGTCAGCATTCGAATCGTCCAGCTTTATGGCTTCTGGGTAGGGCCGGATTATTCGTCTTCTCTACTGTGCCTCCTGCAAGCGATGGGGACGTCCGTAAGCTTCTGGTGGGGGTTGGGGTTGACGTCATGATTCTGGTGAACGGGGATTCAGCTGCCCCTCCTCGTCTCATGGGGTTGTCAATGGATCATTACCTCCAAGTATGATCTCATTCGTGCTCAGAATGGCTGGAGCCAAGCCAAAGCGGGGTTTTCCAATAATGGCCAGCCACGTAGCGGGGTTCTCGCCCATTGAGAAGAGCTATAAGAAGCCCCTCCCCAGGTGAGCTCTCGAGATTGGTCTTGCACCAACCGAAAACAGAAGCCCATTGCACTATTTCACCATGTCGAATGTTTACTTTGACGTGACGGCAGACAACCGTAAGCTCCCCCTCGCGCCGGTTTCCACGTTATTGCTCTGACTTGACGCGCTTTAGAGCCCTTGGGCCGGATTGTGTTCAGACTCTTTGACGATGTCGTCCCCAAGACTGCGAAAAACTTCCGCGAACTGGCCACCGGCCAACACGGCTTCGGATATGCCGGCTCTCCATTCCACCGTGTCATCCCAAAATTTATGCTGCAGGGAGGCGATTTCACAAGGGGCGATGTGAGTAGAGCTTCTATTCCAGGCTGCGACGCGAAGGTCTCCTAAGAACTCTTGCTTGCTAGGGTACTGGTGGTAAATCCATTTACGGAGAGAAGTTCCCCGATGAAAACTTCAACCTGAGGCACGACAAACCGTATCTCTTATCTATGGCCAACGCAGGGAAGAATACCAACGGCTCCCAATTCTTCATAACTGTGAGTTTGCGCGTTCCGCTTGTATGTGTCCGGCTATTGACAACCTGGCGAAGACCGTAGTTACTTCCTGGCTGGATGGCGCCCATGTTGTCTTTGGGGAAGTCGTTGAAGGACAGGACGTCGTCAAGGCAGTTGAAAGCCTCGGTTCGTCGTCTGGCAAGACCAGCAAGAAGATCGCCGTTTCGGCCTCGGGAACCATCTAATTATGTATAGCTATGGTCATGGAAAATGCTCGCTGGGTGGACTTTGAATGATCGGTCAGGCTGATCGTTCACTGTGCGTAGCTAAGATAATAGATATTATCTAGCTATATTTAATATCTCACCTTGACAACTTGATTCCCCCTGATCCACCGGGTACATCCTAGTATCATCATCGATGTCACTGTAATGGCCAAAGGCTATACAATACTTGAGGGCATATGGTTGCCAACACCGCCCTCTCTGCCCGCCATGCCTGTAGACTGTTTCACATGGGCAGACAGACTCTCGAGATCCTGCATTATTTCGAATGATATCTTCCACGCCCAGTATTCTAAATCCGCGAATTAGCGTTGAACACGCAAGTAGTGTTCAGACTCACCCTTGACTGCTTTGCAACACTCGATGATCGTAGCCACAACCATGAAAATCGCGAGAACCTGTCCAAAGCCCCAGCTATTTTCCCCGGAACCATCTTGCAATAGGGTCTGGTTGGTTGTTCTCAGCACGATCACATAATAAAGGTGAACCGGGAACTGCAACATCACCAGAGATAGGATGTTGGACGACTGCACCGCCATGAATTCCTCGAACGTTTCAACATCAGACATCCCTTGAAACTGTGGCAACAACCCAAGCTTTTGCGAGGTATTTCTGGATACCACACTAACAAACAACGCAAGGTAGAAGAAAGTACAGGTTATGCCCAGGTATACCGTGTCTGCCCGGGGGTGTGGGTCAGATTGACGTGCAGTGGCTATCGTGCTGTAGCACATCCCCGGGACTTGAGGATCCCACTGACCGAGACGAATGCCGAAAACTATAGAGAAGGCAAGATAGGCTACTGCGAATACGAAAATCGAGAGGTATCGCGATATCCGCTTGGTATCTCCGTCCCCGGAAGCGGAGATGGAGCAGAAGATTGCGGCGCAGTTGGAGACACTGGGACATCGATTTTAGTCAATATTCCTCAAATCGTGATGAAGCAGGTCTGACCCCGTAAAGTTCACCGTGTCGTAAATAATGTGGAGGTGGTAGAGGCCCAATGACTGCGAGACCGCCAGTCCAGATACAAGGAGGGCGATTCCTGAGGAAATAAATCAGCGAATCTGGCACTACAATAGGCCACGGGGATATAAACCATTGATCGTCTGCGCGTCACTCGTGAGAAGAAGGATTCTGTTGATCATTTCAAACTTCTTCAGCTCGTCTGGGCGTTCGTTCCTCCACTTATCATGGAAAATCCGAGTATCCTGTCGAGAGATTCGGGGAGGAGACCTGTTTGGAAGCGGTCTCCCTGTAATTAACGCCTGTATTACTGGCACCATGCGTTGCAGAGGAGGAGACGAGCTTAATGCTATACTCCATATGCTTTGGATCCCTGTGCTGGGGCCTTCGTCTTCCCCAACCATTGTTCCCGGGGCCTCGATAGCTCTGGGGACTCTGTTGAACAATACCATAGAGCTGCCGGCGGTAGAACCCGGTGGGCGAAGGCGTCTGCGAAAAAGAAAGCTCGACCACAGAGACAGCACGAGGGAGATCGTGGCCTGCAGAATGAAAGCCACAATGATCTAGTCTCAGTCTCAGCTATGTTTATTCCTGGAATTAATTTCGGTGGAGGGTCTCACCCCAATCCCCGCAATATCTGGATCGGCAGATCCCACTCCAACACACTGCGCCATGGACGTTGCTGCCGGCTGATTTCACGATTAATTAATACCAGCCGATGGCGGGGTCTGTCTATTGGACAGGTGGAATTGTTTAGCTGCGTGGTTATGAAGTTAAACAAAGCTAATATGTAGTTTTAAGGATTGCCCTCCGTCAATTCATGCAACGAGGCTGGAAGGGGGAAACAAGTCGGGACAGCTGGCATTTTATACTAATCAAACTACGTAGGAAGGACCTGATGTTCAGCCTTGTGTCAAATTTCAGATGATTGGTCGCCTCACTCTGTCAATCATCAAACTAGGGCGAGAATGTCGATCACCATGAATACTACGAGTGATATCTACTTGCTACGGGAATTAAATGGTCCCTGGAGAGAGAAGTGACCCAACTGTAATCTTCCCCCTTGGCCCTTTATTCCCCTTTTATACCCTGAGACTGCGCTTTTTTCTGCTCCCATTCCTTCGCAATAGCCTCCCAGTCTTTTAATTCGTTATCTCTCAGGTTCCCCGGAAAGAAAACGCCGAGCATGCTGTTGCCGAGCTTCTCATAGCGGCGCTCGAGTTCCATCAGCGTTTGCATGGCCTTCACCTCCCCGATGACCTCGACGAACTCCAGCGGAACCCCGTATGCAGCCGGCGTGCGCTTCCAGCCGGCCACGAAGATGTTCTGCAGCATGCCGATGCCACCGACGGCGATTAAATACCAGGAATCCCCTGGCAGCCCAGATGCCGTGATGAGGAGGGCAACCCACAGTATCCCCAGGAAGATGGTCGCCACCTGGGCAAAGACCGTAATGGTCGGGGAGTCGATATTCGAGAAGCCCGTGGCGAGATCCTCCAGGTCAAGGCCGTGGCCATTGCTGACGATGGCAATGGCATGCTGGGCACCATTCCCGCGGGTCAGGACAAAATTCTTCTTCTGACGAGAGTCAAGGGTCCGGCAGGCCCATTTCTCGACTTTCCACTGGTTCAGTGAGCCCGTCGCATAGCAGAGAATGGTGGCCGCCCCGGTGATGGTCAACACCGCCCAGTCCCCCGAAATCCCCAGCGGAATGGAGGCGATTCCAAGCTGCACGATCGTCACCACCAGCCCTGACCAGTGGAGAAGATCGTGGCCTGGCTCTCCATGCGGGAGCGTCTGGCTCGGCCTCCATACGCTCACGACCAGCCCGGCCTGGGACGGGCGGGGGACCTCTCTTCCAGACCCAGGGTATTTCTCCGCCTCCCTCTGCTTGTCGAAGGCCCATCGGGCGTCTAAGAGAGATTCCGTCTTTTCCTGGACAGGCTTCCCCATCCAGTACTCGTAGTCCCGCATCATGCGGCCGAGCACCCACGAGCTATTCCCCCGAACGTACCCATTCTTCCCGTTGATGAGGCAGCAACCCGTGTCGGCGTCAGGCATGAGCCTGTATTCGCCGAGGGCGGAAGAGATGGACGAAGTGGCGTATGAGACCCATCCTGGACCAGGGTGAGCTACTATGTTCTGTTGTTCTACGGCCGGAGAAGTACATACCAAATGAGAAGGCAACGGGGGTAATCAGCCCTCCGGCCAATTGGGCCAGAGCCCGGTTGATCAGATCACCTCCGATGAGCAGAAGAATTGTGAATGCATAATTGGACGGATCGGACCATTCGTCTCGAAAGGCAGCGGCCGGAGCGCCGGCGTCGAAGTCACGACGAGCAAAGAGGTGACGGAGGGTGGGAGCCATGAGCGAGCTCGCCCGTTGATATCGGGCCGGTGGGGGGGTAATTTGCGATTCAAATTTCAGCAGAGGCAGACTTTGGAGAAACCAGGGTTTTTCCACCTCCTCCCTGGAGATGAGATGGAGGGGACAACGGAGAGTCGGGGTTTTGCATGCAGCCGGCCAGCCACACCAATATTGTCCGCGTATCGGGGAGGTATTGATACCCGTCGGGCACGTAAGAAACGGTAAGACTAGGGTTCTTCCTCCTCTATTCCGCATCGGGCGAGCTGCAGTGAGTCCGTCCTTTCAAATTCCCTCTCACGAACACTTGCTTGGATACTTCTTGTAGATCGGAAGGAGAACAGGAGGGCGTAGAAGCAGACACGGGCTAGCATAGAAACAAAACCACAACGTCCAATAGGCCATCCCTCACACCACCCCGGCAAGTAGCTAGAGCCGTAGTACCCCTACTGTCTACCCCACCAGCCACTGGGTGCTCTTCTGCAGCAGAGGCGCCCCTACAGTGTCAATCCACGGCGGCGGCGTGTCTTGAATGCGGACGCTGGCAATGGATTCATGTTCGACCGTGTGGATGCCATGAGCCAGGCCCGGGTTCGACCACGCCACAACCGCCGCGCATCGCTCCCCAGGTCGGCGGGGGATTTGCGACAGGATCACCGCATATGTCTTCCACGTCGTCCACTGGACCTTGTTAGGGGGCAGCTCGACGACAAACCATTTCCCATCTAGCCTCATCCCGGTATCTGCCGACCCCCCGCACTGGATCGCGCATGCTCGCTCCGTCGCTCCCAGAGACGGCTTGCCCTGAGCGAAGTTCACGAGGAACCCATGGTACTGCACCAGGAGACCCCGATGGCCGTGGACTGGGTCAAAAACCGCATCCGCGTCGTCATCGTCGGCTGTGGATGCGATCTGCGCGGTTCGGAGGTTCAATAACGACTTCGGCGCCCACTTGTAACCCAGTTCTTCCAGCCGCTCGTAGTTGTTGAAGATGACGGCGGTGTCGAACCGGCCAAGGTGTCGCAGGAAAACCGCCATGCGCTGCTGTCCTGACTTCTCGTCCGGCTTGGATGGGATCTCGAGGAACTGGGCCACATCGATATCGACAATCGTTGCCAGACAGATGGTCTCGTCGGCTAGCCTAGAGGTTTTTCGCTCCGCCATGGCCGCCGCCAGAGGTCGATACAGGGTCCATTTGTCTTCCTCGTCCATCAGCTTGAAGGCGTCGTTGAGAAAGGTGTAGAGCTCCACGAGTCGCATGTTTGCGTTGTCCGGAAACCCCAGATGGATCCCAGTGGCCTTCAACGACGATTGATGGCTCTCCAGCGTGGCTTTGAGCTGCTTGATCTCGACTGACTGGTCGCTGAACTGGAACCACAGCGCAGGGGGCAGGAATCCCTCCTGGTGCGTCCACAGACGCTTCAGCCAGTTGGATTGATAAAGACGGGCCGTGATCTCCAGCGGCGGTGCATCCGACCTGATTCTCTGGAGCCACTCGTCTAGAACCAGGACGGCTTTTGCATGGGTGTACACATGTCGCATGTTCGCAATCGCCGTATCCTTGCGGTCCTTGTCCACGGCGGGGATGCCTGTCCACGAGATTAGTTACCTCCGTGTTACCTCCCGGCTGATGAGCAGATAGATAAGGCTTACACAAGGTGTCCATCCAGAACCCAACACCATCCGAGAGGTTGGGATCCGCCGGAGTCTCTTTGCGGCCTTCCCAGGTCACCTTCTCCACCAGACGCTGGATCCTATCGATTTGGCATTCGGGGAGGGAATTGGATTTAGGATTGCCCTTGCCGTCGGTCCAACTGTTCTCGTCAGATGGTCTCCTCCCACGCTGGTCTCGCCACCGAACTTACACATGTGAAACGGCCACGTAGGCGGGTCTTCTCTTCCCCTTGAAATGGTATTCCACCGACCAGAGCTGGCGGGGCCCCTTCTGCCACAACGCGATGGGAATGACATCCTTCTTGTCGATAATCCTGCTGATCGCGTCGACCCAGTCCTTTTGGCCGCGCTCTGGCCCCAGCTGGCCCCCATAGCTGATCTCCGACCGACAGCCGGAGTCGCGGTGGTACGGAGGGGTCGTATGCCGGGTGATGTACAGATTCGGATCGTAGTCGTAGCGGCAGTGTTCCTTAACACACCTGGAGTGATGGTCCAACGCGTCCGGGTCAATGCCGGCGGAGCCCGCGAGGTAGTAATGGCCGTCAATCGAAAGCTGCTTCAATGTGGTGGTCACGTCCGCGAGGCACGCCTTGTGCCGGAGGCGTCTCGCCAGGATCTCCGAGCGAGCGGCCGGCCAAGGGGAGAGCACGTCGATACTCGGTTTGCAGACGTCGGTCGCCGCTCGCCGCAGCGAGAAAGCCATGGCAATCAGCGTGGTCGAGATTTGGTCTCGCACCGGCCATACGCGGAGCTTTCCCTGCGTCAGTGGCCAGTCCTCGTCTTGGAGTGGACAGAATCGACTCAACACAGCGGCCGCCGCTTCAAACATCTCATTCAGGGTCTTCCAAGCCGCCGACAGATTGCTCTTGGCCTTCATACCCCGCTCCCAGCGGACCAGGAACGCTGGGAGTTTCGATGTATCCACGATCCTCGCCTTGAACTGGCCCTGCTGCTGCTGCTGCAGAAAATCCTCCGTCGTGACATTGACCCCGCCCAGCTTCAGCACTTCGATGGCTAAGCCAAAGAAAAGCCAGGTTTGGAAGAACTGCTCTACCTCATAGTTGTCGAGTCCCGGTTTCAGAGAGTTCTCCTCGGACCTTTCGTCCCCACCGCGCAACTGCTGTTCCGACCAACCTCGTCTCTTGGGAAATTCCAGGAACTCCTTGTGATCATACCAGGCCTCTTTCGGCGCTTCGTAGGGGGCCACGATGAAGGGATTCACACCATCAGGGAGGGGCAAGTGCTCCATTTTTTTTTTTTTTATTTTTTTTTTTTTGGTCGCTCGATTCTCGGGTTGGAAGGCTGGGGATCCCCTCAAGTGAGGGGGACAGGAGAATGGCACCCCGCCATTTATGCGGCCAAATCAACGCAGCATGGCATGCCTTCGCCTCGCACAGTGCGTCGAAGACTCGCTTGCTTGACCCTCCCCGATCGAGCTGAGCAGGAAATTCCGTCCCATCGCACGCCGTGGGAGAAGGTGACTGGCTGAGCATTGCGACACCTGGACCAATCCAGCGGGAAGAATACGGGCTGACAGAACGTGACAAAACCCAGAAATTCGGATTCAGAAAACAAGCCCGCTTCGTTTTCTTCGTCATAAGCAGAGCTTTGGATCCTATTCAAATGCTTCCTCGACCACTTTTAAGAAGCGGTCATTCGGTAGTTCTGTCAAGTATCTCCGATAAGTAGACTAGACGGATCACTGATGGAATAAGACGGGGGGATGAAAAAAACTGCCAAGATCCATCCATTTGAAATCCGATGCTGTGAGAATCTCCTGGCTCATCTCAACAATCGGAGGAGAAACCAACGGGGTCCCTTGGACTATCATAACTGGGAGGTCCTCCTCGCCCCCACATCCAAACACTCTTTCAAGTGCACATGCCAATCATCCGACACGGAAACCCTCTTCTCGCGCGAAACTCCCACCCAGTCCCCGTTAATCCTCTTCTCTTCCTCCTTCCATCTCTCGACCTCCCCTTGCAACCACTGCGCCGTCTCCTCAGAGACCCTCGCAACCTCCTCAAATGCCACAAGGTGCCCAGCCCCGGGAATCGTGACCTCCTTGACCCTCCCTCTCAGATACCCACCGCTCCCCCCAATGCCTCTCCCCGTTCGTTTCAACTTCTCCTCTCGCAGTTCAGCTGGGGAGACCGGGCTGCGTTGCCCGAAAAGATACAACACGGATGGTCGGACGTGTTTGAGGAGCTTCCATGCCAGGATCGGTTCATACCGATAGAACGGGTAAATCGCATGTTGAGGACCGATGACATCCGGATGGAATGTGGGATCATGTGCGGATGGCGAGTTCGACGCTGCCTCCAGGTAAAGCGGTTCCCTTTGGTCGAAATTCGGCCGCAGGTACTGGATGACCTCTTGATGGCGGGAGGTCGTCAAGATCACCGCCGTTCCTGACCCGTCCCTGGGGCGTACATCCTGCAAGGCATACCGGAGCCAGCGCTCAAGGACCTTCGGATTCCACTTCTCATACTGCTTCTTGAAGTAAGTCTCGGCGTCTTCTCGTGACGCCCACCCATCCTTCCTAGCGAGCGATAGCTGGACGAAGCCTGGGCCTTTCCCCGTATGGATGTCCTTTTCGATCACGGGCTCGACGAGAACGAGCGACGTGAAGAGGCGGGGATGCAGTAGCGACAGCAGGGTTCTAGATCGCGTCAGCCATGGGCAATCACAAAGGCCCACGAACGTAGTGCACATACAGCTGTCCAGCCCCGAGACTATGACCGACTCCGACAATCGGCCGCGGCATCTCAGCCTTGAACTGGTTGACCATGTACAGTAGATCTCGGGCATGGTCGAACCACGACGCTACGCCAACGGGTCAGTGCTCTGAGTAAATAGCCCCCGGGATCAGGGAGGAACGCACGATCATTCCCCAGCTTCTCCTCATTCAGCACCCCACTAGCCCCCTGACTCGCGGTATCCGCGATCCAAATCGAGCGGATCCGAATCCCGCGCTGACGGAGGTTAGAGTAGATGTCTTCCCAGATTGGTTCATAGAGCTCCTAGACTCGCAATCCGTATGAGTGAGTGTATTGCTTCGTTTCTGGGATGGGCCGTACCTTTGGAAACCCCGTCCCATGGGCCCCAATGACGGTGAGGTCTCCCGGTTGCGGATTCGGATTGGATTTCGGTGTATATCGTTTGACCACGAGTTTCAACGCATCTTCGCCCGCTCTGGTAGCGTGTGGGTATTCCCGGATATGTTGGGATTCAATAATATGTTCTTCAACAATGAAGGGGAACGAGGGAGGGAGAGACATGGCTGCGCGTATGAACTGGAAATGGGAGAATTGCCCCGATTGTGTCCGGCCAAGGGATACACAGTATATACATTGTTAGATGCCAGGCGAGAAAATCTCAACCCAGGGGGGGGGTTACGAACTGCTGATCGGCTTTCTCCGGCAAGGGTATGGGGAACTGAATACCCAATGACGAGGTAAAGCAAACCATTCAACGCTTGTCCAGTCTTCTGGGATTCGTTGGCCGTTCTTCAGGTCCAGATATGGCATTTCATGCGTCGTAGGCGGGTTACTCGATATGCGTCATCGTACAGCGTGGTTCATCGCAAGCCAAGTTTTCTGTCAATGGGCATCTCTTTGCAGCCAGCCCCAGTGTGTTTGAGTTCGAGAGGACAGAGACCCAATTAGAGGTCTAACAAGCGATACTGACCCCACCATTCTATATTCTACATATTCTCCAGAATCTACACAGTAGTACTGCCTCTGGTATAGCGGGACTGGAGGAGTACTAAGCAGCAGCTACTAGCAGGGCGAAGCTGCAGATAATGGGCCCCCTTGGAAACACGTCGCCAATCAACTTGTGGTGGCGCTTCACACTACTCAGCGGGAATATGGGTATAAACTTCATAGACGCTGAGTGATACTTGGGATGATCGGAACCGACAGTCAAAAAGAAGTTAAAAAAATGCATTCACTAGGATTCAATTCATTCCGGCCGGCCCAAATGCTGCTTCAGGAACGGCAGCACGGCAGCAAGCGCGGGCTTGACAGCCTCGGGCTTATCATACAGCATGTAGTGCGAGACTCCAGGAATCACGACAATCGTCTTCTCCTGGGAAGCTGCGCGGCCGTGGATCTCCTGGGCGTCGCGGTAGGCGCCGAAACCACCGGGTTTGTCCCCGACCACGGCGATGAAGGGCCGGGTCATGAGGACTTCGGCGTGGTTGAAGGCATCCCACGCGAGCGCGGAGCTGTTGAACGAGAAGAGACCGCTGGTGCAGCCGTGGGCTGTATGGCCACGGGCGGTCTTGTAGTATTCGGTGGCCTCGATGACGTCGATGTCGGTGGTGGCCTTCTGGGCGTCGGCGACAGTCGGGGGCAGATAATCCATCACCAAGCGATCGGCCCCCCGGGCCTCGAGGGTGCGCTGCTTGGCCATCTTCTCCAGGGCGCCGGCCGGGTCAAACTCCCCAAAGGCTTCACGGCTCAGGCGGCCGAAATTGACAGGCGTGATGCCGACGCAGCACTTGAGGCGGTAGTCAGTCATGGCCGCGTTGAACGCGTAGCCACCACCACCGCATATCCCCAGCACCCCGAGGCGCTCCGGGTCGACGTACGGAAGCGTCTGGATGTAGTCGACCACCGAGCGGAAATCGGAGACCCGGAATTCAGGGTTCTCGATGAACCGCGGGCTTCCGCCTGAGGCGCCCTGGAAGCCTGCGTCAAAGGCAACCACCACGAAGCCCTCCTCGGCCATGGCTTTGCCGTAGATATTCCCCGACGTCTGTTCTTTGCAAGAGCCGATCGGGTGGGCCGACACAACGGCTGGATGCCTCTTCTTCTTCTTCTCGTCGAAGTCGGCTGGGAAATGGATGTCGGCGGCGATCGTCCAGGCGACGCCTGGGATGCTCACGGTTTTGATAGTCTTGGACATAGCGTTACTAGTAATTCGAGGTGCCTATGTCGGTGTTTGTGTTGGGAAGCTGTGGAGGTTGAGCATCGGTGGCAGCTTTTATACTTGCAGGATGACGATATGCTTTGGGTGGCAACGCGTCATGATGCATTGCGATCCACCCCGAAAGCGATCGGCTGAACCAGAATTATCCATCAGAAGGAACGCGGGCCGTTATGGAGGATTGCTGACCCCTTAATTCCGACCGCGAAGTCATATTCGTGTGGAAGGCTATAACTCCGAACCCTTTCAGACTTTTCTATATTTGGCCAGCTTAGCGATCGCTGGACCCTAACTCCGGCTCAACCCCTACAGAATGTGTCAGTTATCCGTAAGCTGCTATTTCCGATGATGATGATGATGTCGTAGACTTGTCAATTCCTCTATTTCTAAGCTGATTCCAATCTTGGTGGTCGACTGTCAGTCAACCCTGAATTACCGCAGCCAGTTCAGCTCCCTGAACGCACTGGGACGATTCAACAGGACCTGAGGAGAGTCAAACTCGATCAGCTCCCCATCACTGAGCATGGCGATCCGATCGTAATGCAGAATACTCTCCAGGCGGTGCGCAACCGTGATGACTGTGGCTGCCTCAAACTCCTTGCCGATCACCTCCTGGATCAACCTGTCGGTCGCGACATCTATGCTGCTGGAGACTTCATCCATCACGACGATCCTGGCCTTCCGGAGAATCGCCCGGGCGAGACAAAAGAGCTGCCGCTGGCCCGTTGAGAAGAATTCTGCATCCAACTCCATCGCTAGGCCCCCTTTCGACTCAACAACTGACCACAGGTGGACTTTGCGAAGGGCGTCCATGATTTCCGCATCGGTGTGATTGCGGCCGGGAGACGCATTGAATCGAATGCTACCTTTCATCAGGAACGAGTCCTGGGGAAGTGCATTGATCCGGGATCGAATGGTCTGTCGCGGGATCTTGCTTATATCCACGTTGTCGACGAGTACCGAGCCCCCGGGAGCAATCTCAAGCAGGCGAAGGAGCGTCATGACCAAAGAGCTCTTGCCACTTCCCGTCCGGCCACAGACCCCGATCTTCTCCCCCGGTCTGATCACCATGTTGATCTTCTTGAGCATAGGGGCCCCCGGCACGGCATACGACGCAGAGACATTCCGAAGCAGAATGCCACCCTGTGCCGGCCAGTCCTCTGCCACCGGCTGCCTCTCGTCGGCCCGGACCTCCGTCGGGGTGGTCGATGTGAAGCTCTTGAGCCGGGATATAGCCCCGATGGAAGTCTCCAGGGCAGTCCACTGCCGGACAATCCAGGTGAGCGAGCTGCTGAAGTTCATCACGTTCAGCAGGGCCAGACCGGCGTATCCGGCTCCAACCGAGTCACGGAGCTCAACGATCAGCACCATCAGGACGACCGCCAACACCGCCACCATGACGTCCAGAACAATGGACAGCCAGCGTTGGATGCAGAAGAGTAGATAGTAGGGCTTCTGGGAATGGTCTAGGGCCCGGAGGCTTTGATCGACGAAATCCTCCGACCACCCAAAGGCTCGGATCGTGACCAGGCCGGAAAGAGACTCGATGAACTGCGTGTACAGCGGAGATTTTGCTTCCAGATCCAGGAGGCGCACTTGGCGGGAGGTTCTCAGGTAGTATTTCTGGATCACTGGGATTGGCTTGTTAGTTTTGCTTTGTTCTCTCGAGGAATAGAATGCATTGCCTACCCCACATAACTGCAGTGACCGGCGGCAGGGTAAAGGCGAAGTAGCCTGTCGCGAGACACATCAGGACGGCCCCCATGACGGTCTGAACCACGGAGACAATGAAATCGATCAACGCGAACGGGAGCTCTTTATCGACGACCGACATGTCCTGACTAAATCTATTCGTCGTGATCCCCGTGTCGGTGGTGGTGAAGAAAGACAGCGGCGCGTCCATGACCGATCGGAGGAGCCCAGCGTGAAGCTTCTCTGCGCTGCCTGGGACCACGTAAAGGAAAAAGTGATAGACGCAGACGTTCCAGAGCCCCGCCCCAATCCCAGACATCATCCCGAACAATCCCAGGTACAGCCCATCGACCTGGCTTCCTTGTTCTGCTGAAGCTCTCGCCCAGAACGAAACCACCAGTTCGGTCAGCTTCACTGCCACTCCGGAAATGGTGATGAAGAACAGGGACAGGAGGGCCCTTCGCCAGCCGATGGAATCCAGGTAGTACCGGTATACAGACCACTCCCCAATCGGCCGATTCACCTCGTCCTCTGCGGCCTGTTTGCTCCCTGGTTTAGTATTGGCCGTCGGGTCCGGGGACGATTCAGGACCAGGAGGCGTCGCGTCGCGTTCCGACCTGTGTTTGATTTCCAGCCTCTGTACGTATCCCCCAGCGTCGCGGAGGCTTTCCAGGGCCCCTTGCTCGGTGATACGCCCGTTCGCATCGAGAGCGATGAGATGGTCGGCATACGGCAGTCGATGCACAGCGTTGGTGACCAGGAGGACAGTCGTCGCCATCCGTCTGAGCAGGCCATCCCGGCCGAATAGTTTGCTGAAGACAGTCTCTTCTGTCTCCATGTCCAGTCCGGAAAACCCATCATCGATGATCATCAGCTCGCTCTTCGCGTATAGCATCCGTGCCAGTGCGACGCGTTGTTTCTGGCCGCCGCTGAGAGAGATGCCTTTACTTCCGACCACAGTCTCTACTCGTCCCGGTTTAGTTTCATCTGTTCTTATGATAAAAAGAAAGAAAGAAAGAAAGGGGAAGCGCACCGTGCGAGTCAGGCAAAGCGGCAATGTCATAGTCCAAAGCACAGGCTCGGACTACCTCCTCATACCACCCAGCATTCAGCGGGGAGGGCCCGGTGATATTGTGCCGGATTGTCGTGTTCTGGATCCACGGCACTTGGTCGACAAATCCACTCCGAATAGAATCTCGATACACCGTGCCTTGGGAATAGGGAGTCTCGCCCATGATCCCTTTCAGAAGGGTGCTCTTGCCACACCCCACGGGTCCAATGATGAAAACCACAGAACTCCGGGGCACGGAGAAGTTGATATTCTTGATCGTTTGGGGCACGTCTGCAGTCCATCCGAAGCTGACATTCTGCGCCTCGAGGATCGTCGAGCTGACAGCTCGTTTGCCCGGGGAATTGGAATCGCCTCTCGTCACCTTTCCTTCACCGGCATTACCAGGAGGCGTAGTGCTTGCGCTAGGCTCCTTGCCCTCCCCCTCCCCCTCCCCCTCCCCGTCGGTGCGCACCGAATCCAGGGGCAAGAAATGAGCCTCTCGCGATGGGGATTCCAGGAATTTCTCAATCCTGTCAAAGCAGGCCAACGCTGCTTTGAGCGCTGGTATTGTCCGCAACATGGCGTTGACTGGGTTCGATAAGGTGCTAATCAAAGCCAGGGCTGTGAAGGCCTTGGCCGAGGTGAGGTCCGCCTTCCCGATCCCCTGGATGAGAGCAAATACTAGGAACGTCACGAAAGGGGCCAGCACTCGCATGTTGTTCGCTTTGGCGCAATTAGACGAATTATTCCGAGTTGCAATAGGGTAACACAAGAGTAGGGGAGGGCGAGGGGGGGGAGGGGGATCACATACCGAAGAAAACACTCACGGACAGAAGACGCCTGAATAGTTTCGACCGCCTCAATTCGGTGACGCGGAGGTCCTGCAATTGTTCCGAAATGAGGGGCGTAAATCCGAGCATCTTCACAGCCTATAGCACACTTCATCATTATCATCTAAAGCCCAACTATCCATCAGAGGGCACCCCACCCACCTTCATCGAACCAAGCGCAACAGTGGTGAGATCGACTCGCGTCTGGATACCCTCATTCCACCTCGTCTGGGCTTTTCCGATGGCAGCCGAGATGCGCATAATACATGCCGTTGAGAGGACCGCGACTCCAGCGGGCGCCAGGAAGGCAAGGCCCAGCTCTCGCTGCAACAGCCACATGGCGATGCCCAACTCGATCGGCACGGCCCAGATCTCGTGGAGGTTCTGGAACCCCCCGCAGATGGCCTCTATCCGGGGATGGAAAATGACGTTAGCTGGGCTTCACTCGACTTCTCTGAAACAAACCAGGGGCACGGGAGCGAGCAGACGAAACGTAGTCCCGGCAAGGGGAAACCTCACCAGTGTCATTCGACATCAAGGTAACAGCGGCCGACTCGTCGAGAGCCGTAATACTCAAGTCAAGGGTCTTTGCGCAGATCATACTCACCAACGTCCCGCGAACCATGGTGGTAAACCGATACGTCATATGCGTGTACAGGCCATTGGCGATGGCGGTGCCCAGAAAGACAATGCCAACGGCGCCAGTTAGCCCCCAGCCGACGCTCTTCGCGGCCGTGGTGGACGATGTGACAAAGCTCGTGGTGCCAGAGAGCAGGCAGGGCTGCGTGTAGCGAAAGGCAATGAGACACAGGCGAGGAAAGACACCGAGCGCCAACTGCCGGCGGGTGACGTGCAAGGTCGACCAGAATAAGGCGTGCGGCCGAGCCTTGTTGGCCTTGGCCCAGATCGTGCGGGCCCGGCGTCCGAGGACACTAGAGCTCATCGCGTCTTCGATGGGGAAGAGATCCTCCGATCGAATGATGCGCCGAAACCCAAGGGTCATCAGGGCGTTCAGCCACCAGAAGACGGCCCGGCTGTAGATGCCACTGGTCGCCTCCGGGGGCGCGTTCTGGTACGGCACGAGGAGGATCTTCCGTTTCTCGATCGACTCCACGATAGCGACCGCCAGCTTGACTGCCACGGCCGTGGTACACAGGGCCGCAATCGGCGTGGGGGCACCCTGCATCCAGAGGGTTCGGGTGTGAGCGATATCAAACAGGAGAGTGACCAGCAGATACGTGTTGATGAGCGCGGACGGGCGGATGGAGTGAACATGCTCTGCGTGGGAGAGCAAGCACAGCCCCAGCGCATCCGCCAGGACCAGTGCTGTCGCTGCCAACGAGGCGGGCGTCCGCACTCGAGAGTCCACGGCGTACAGGATCAGAATGGCCGCCTGCAGTGCGGTGAAAATGGCCAGCAGGACCTATGCATTGGAAAACTGTCCGTCAGTTCGTGATCAACGAGAGATGTAGCCAGGGACTCGCACCCGCTTGTTGCTGTGCAGAAGGCTCTGCGACACCTTCCGGGATTGCTTATACAGTGACCGCACCCGAAGTGGCAGCGCCAGAAGCAGCAGAGCCGAGGGCAGGATGGACAAGATTGTATACTCAAACAGAGGACTGAAGTCGAATTGGTCCAGCCCGGAAATCGGAGGGCCGAAAGAGTCCAGGCCTGTTTCGAACGGCGTGCTGCTGTTGGATGCCATGATTGCGGCGAGTGGAAGGAAAACAGATCGAAACGCAAGTTGCGGGCCAAAAAGCCTTCCTTGTATGTGTTGTGGAGTATGCTGCCTACTGGAGATGACTCACATCATGAGGCCAACTCCTTGGTTGATTGCGAATTCCAACTGTTCATCCCTCTTGCGTCATCTGTGCCCTATCACGAAGACTGTCATCCGTCAGGTGCTGCAGTCGCTTGCCCTTCGGTCTTGCTTTGGGGGACTACAATCGACCTACTTCCCGTTTATCTAGTGGCTAGAATCATTTTCAGGCCGAGTTCAACTAGATTAGAGGTTCTATTATGATATATCATATGCATATTAGATTTAAAGGGGGACGGAGAAGAAAAAGGGAATCAAAATCAGAAGGATATAGGAACGGTCATGCGATTGCGTAACGTGGCGTAGACATAGGGAGTAACCTGCTCTAACTATCTAAGCGAAAGATGTTTCCCAGGACCTAGAAACCAAAGCTGCCCTCCACATGCACACACACAGCGAAACGGGAAGACGTTTAGAAGACGAGAGCAGCGACCACACCGGCGGCAACGGCACCGAAGCCGACGGCGTTGCGGCCCGCAGCACCGGTGTAGAAGGGTCCAGAGGGAGTGGTGGTCGAGGAGCCGGTGGGGTTGACGCTGGGGGCCACGGAGGAGAAGGTCGGGACCGCGGTGGGGTTGGCAGTCGGGGGGATGACCGGCTTGGAGGTGTGGGGGACGGGGCTGCTGGCGGCGGGGACGGCCACGGAGGACGAGGGGCAGTTGCAGCGGGTCTTGGTGATCACGGTGGTGGGGATGTAGGTGCTGTAGGAAACGCCGGACTCGGTGGCAGCCGGGGCAGTGGTGGCCGGAGCCGTGGTGGTAGAGTGAGCAGCAGAGGTGGTGGTAGCGGCGGCGGTAGTGGTGGTGGTGGTAGTGGAAGACGAGCCAACGTGGTTGGGGTTGGAGATACCGAACTGGGTGGAGTACTGGTACTCGCCGGTGGCGTCGACGACCAGGAGGAGACCGTAGTGGGTGACATCGACCTCGAGGTCGGCGCTGGGGGTCCACTTGTAGGTTCCCGAGTTGGGGATGCCCTCAACGAGGGTCTCGAGGGGCAGGACGTTGGTGCTGGGGCCGCGGAGCAGCACCAGGGAGACGGTGCCGGTGGTGGTCGGGGTCCAGGTGATGGTGTAGGGAGCACCGATGGGCACCTGGTCGTTCAGGCCGGGCAGGAGGATGGGGTTGCCCGTGGGAGCCTGGGAGTAGTCGGGGGTGGTTCTGGCAGAGGCCAGGGCCGCGAAGGCGGAGAAGATGGCGAGGCCGAAGGAACGCATTGTGAAGGGTTGGAAGGTTACAGATAAAGAGTGACTTGGGTTGAGAATAGTTTTGGGGGGGTAAAAGAATGACTGGAGTGGGAAGCAGAAAGATTCTCGAGAAAGAGAAGAGAGAGAAGAGAAAGAGAAGAAAAGCAGCCAGCGGCGCTGTTAAAGGGAAGAGGAAGCAAGGCCACCGCCGCCGACCAAGACTAAGACTGCTAATTTCCGGCTGATTATTCTTAGCGAAAACGCACCACTCACAGGCGCCCAACTAAAACATCCTTCATTTAAGTTCCCAAGTGCCTCCAGCCGAGGGCGCCAGGGTGGGGGAGTTGGTTGTGGGACGCATTTCATTTGACATCCCCGAACACCGTCCAGCACTTAGCTCCGTCTAGTCCAGGCCTCCCAGCCGGAACAGCCATGGTTCTGTTGTCCCCTGGCCAGGATCCAGGAACGCGTCCGAGAAGAGATCAAGATCAATGATCAATCCCCGGGCGGTCCGGAGGATACGCTCAACGGTGATCTACGAGTCCTCGATGCTGCCTCCCATCCCCCACGGAGCCTCCACGGAGGCCTACTTTCGAGGATTTGACATCCTGAGCCACCAGTGCGATGACAGGCTCGCTTGCGGACATTTTTGCCGACGTGCAGTGCGTGGGCGGAGTCGGGTCAGGCAGACCGGCGTCGTCCAGGCCAGGCAGCATCGAGACCGTTGCGAGTGGACCCATTCGGATTATTCTTTAGTTGCCCGTAAGATGAGATTCGGAGGAATGATAATATCAGTCAGAATCAGTTAGAACTGAAAGGAGATTATTCTTTCCACTGCTGGTGGTGTCATCTCCTCCCTTTCCGTCTGGGCCAATCAGCGTGTGCCAGGCCCCGAACTTTTCCCGCCCAAAGTGAGAGTGGGGGGTCGTGTGGCCAATGAGGTCGGGCCCTCCCAGATTAGATCCAGCCATGAGCCCCTATTTTATTTTTCCTTTTTTCCTATTCTTCCTGTTTTCCTATTTTCCTCTTTCTATTTTCCTATTTTGCTATTTTTCTCAGGGGTTCATCACTTCCCAGTTCACTTGCTCTCTTTCCTGTTTTAGCAACCAGATAGCTTCGTCAGAGCCTCAACGGCTGTATCCCTCCTGCAGGAGCCTCCATCAGCACTTTTGATAATATATTCTAGTATAATATTTCTGTGGAATCTTCATCCTCGCAATCTCCAAACTCTAGTGGATGATGTGATCGTCCACATGAGCAAATAACCAGGATGATGTCAGTTACTGACTGAACAGGCTCCAAATCTCTCCAGAGCCTAGCCATTTTCGGATGCTTTACATTTCACACACTCTATGATCTGGCTGAAGACACCCCAATAATATTGAGGCAGTTTTCTTTGTGAATATCAAGCATACCCTGGTTCTCAATATCTGGTTCTTCCCAAGCTGGCAAATGATCGGCAATTCTCTCCCATCTGGTGATCCCTCGTGCCTAGTTTCCACAGGGAGATCATGATCCGGGATATTTGAGGCTGTTAAAAAATATATATCCCGCATGACCTGAGACGGAGGCATAAAGATTATTCCACTCCAGTTTATCCTTGGACATGATAGGAGCTGAAAACTATAGACCGCCTGTTGAGCCCTTCCAGCTCACTTCTTCGACTGGCGGTTGAAAAGGTGGTTGTAATTGAGGTGGAGATGGGTGAGACGTGAGGGGTTCAAAGTAAAATTACGAGGCCAAATGCTGAACGTCCACTGGATGAATGCAAGACATCCAGCGCAGGAGACACGAGTCGCCCATCAAGAAACTCTACTCATGACGCAGGCTTGAAGGATCCTCCATGAAGCGATCTCGTCAAGGTTCAAGCTAGATGGACGGACGACTTTCTGCTGCTATTTCAGTCACCTTTATTAATAGATTCTCGCAAGCCAACAGCGAGGTTATCTGCTTTTATCCTGTAGTATATATATATATATATATGAGCCCCTGCCAAGGAGCGTCGACGTGGAGCGGGTGGTATCCATCTTTCGTCGATGAGAGTCGAGACTCACCACCTTGCGTGGGGTTACAGCATTGGCCAATCCTTTGAATTGAAAGCCCTGCTTCCATATCCTAACTCCAGGAGCCTGGCCGTTTGTATACAATGCAGACTGATTGGCATCGTCCGAGGTCCAACAGGGTAAAAAAAAAAACATATTGAAGAGAAGCCGTTTACTGTTTAGACTCTAGTACATATAAATTCAAAAAAAAAAAAAGAACAAAAGCAAGGATATCTCAAACAATCAACTAAAAGCCAACCACACTGCCATCTGGTCGAATCGCCCCCGTTCGGTCGATGAGCGCCCGCGCTCGGACATAGGGGTCTAATTTCCAATAGTTGGCCCGGAATGCCTCGATCAGTTCATCCCGGCTCTGCTTCAGCGCATCCACGGAGCTCTTTTCCTGGTCGGACGAGGCGGCCGAGACCCAGGCGGCGGTGGCAGCCACCAGCTTCAGCCCGATCATCACCCGCTCGGTCATGACGGCGTCGCCGGCGGCCGTGTCGGCGAGGGTGTGGTTCTCCTCCGGGCTGGGCTCGACGTACTGGTACTCGAACTCCTCGTCGCCGCCCAGCTCCTTGGGGATTTTACTGCGGGGGATGAACTTGTCCAGGTCGTTGATGTTCTTGGTGAACTGCACCTTGGACGCGACGACGGGGTCCATCCAGCCGTGGATGATCCTCCAGATGCCTGTTTTTGCGGTCTGTCAGTGTTGGAGGTTCAGGGTGGGAGACGGGTCCAGGAAACTGACCGGAGAAGATCCACGGGGCGTTGTGAATCAGGAGACGGCCCAGGGACTCGGGGTAGTTGGCCTCGAAACATTGGATGATGAACTTGACCGGGGCGTAGTCCATGTTGGACAACGAGAATCCCGTCATATCGAAGAGGATCGTCTATGGATTATGTTAACAGGATGTTCCTCTTAACTTATGAAAAGGGAGGAGGGGGCATACTCCTGTCTCGACTGGGGGAGCGACCATGATGCGGGTCGATTCAATGACATGCACGATATAGCGCTCGAGAGCGGCGTTGGACTGCGCCCCGGGCTTGTGCAGGCGCACGCGGACGACATTGACCGGTCGGCCCTCGCGGTCCAGGCCGTGGAGATAGCTCTTGCCCATCTCCAGCTGGGAGATGAAGTCCTTGCCCTCCTTGCGCTCGGCCTCGCTGAGCGTCTTGTTGCGGGCGGCCTCCCAGGCATGGAGCTCCCCCTTGGGCACGATGTCGTCCTCGACCTCCATCTCCTTGCGCCACAGGATGGCATTGGCCATCATGGCGAAGGCCTTGGGGATGTCCCACTTGCGGGCGCGCAGGAAGCGCAGGAGGAGGCTGTCCGGGTGTTCCTGCTTGACCATCTTCAGCACGGTGAGACACAGCTCGGCCGGGCCCATCTTCAGCAGGATCTTGTCCACGCATTTGACGTCGGCGTCGGGCACGCCCGCCTTGCGCAGGTCGGCGAGCACCGCGGTCCGCTGCTGCGGGGTGGCCTTTTCCTTGGACAGCTGGGCGACGAGGCCGTTCACATGGCCGTTCACATGGCCGTTCGCATGGCCGTTCACGCCATTCGGGCTCGCGGCCGGCGGCGTCGCATTCAGGGCGGCGAGGATGCCGTCGACGGAGGGCTCGGGGATATGGTCGAGACGCTTGAAGAGTTCGGTGGGCGAGCCGGCCGGCGCCGTGACCTTGTGCACGGTGGCGAGGAGGGAGGCGACGGTGGTGAACAACAGCGACCAGAACTCGCGGAGTTTGGCCTCTTCGGTCGGGGTCAGGCTGCCGACGTGTCCGGTGACGGACTGGACGGCCATGGTGATGAGCAGAACGGATCGAGGGGTCAAAAACGAATGATCAAGCCGGGTGGGCGAGGATCCTCGATCAAGATCTGAACCACGCCGGACCCTTATAAGCTGATAACCGTGGGCTCCAACCAGGTCCACATGAAATGGCCAACCTGCCAGCCTCGGTCTCCCCCGCCGGTCACAGACTCAGAACCACCACCTCGGAGATGGATGTCGATGGATGGGGAGTGATTGGGCCGCTCCTGGGTTTAGCCCTCGACTACCAGGTTAGAGCGTTTTAGCGCGGTCGCTGGCCCTGGGGGTGCGGGGAACCAACCAGGCCCAGGCACAGCCACGCTGGGGAAAGACAGGACGAGGCCAAGGATTTGTGCATTTCGATGATAAAAAGGTAGACAGGGTGATGGTCTGTCCTCTGCCGTCGCTTGTGACTCGACTCGTAAGGATCCCATGTGCCTCGAGAGCTGGTCGAAAATCTCTCCGCGTCCTGGATACCTAACGTAGCTGGTGGACCCTCTGCGGGGGTCGCGAACTGGGGAATAAGATGGAATGGAAATAGTAATGCAAAATTTGATCGACCGTGATCCCTGGTTGATTCCCGAGTCTCCTGGACGACTCTCGTGCCCGCAACTCCTTCCCAATGCAGTTACGCAGTGCTAGGCGAGTCCACGACGATGATGAACTCATGCTGTTCGAGGGTGACCGAAGGGGAGATTAGATGGAAGCCTCGGCCGGTGAGGGCTCGACACCTTCACAGAGCCACGGTAGTAATACCTCCGAGTAGCATGAGGATATCCGGACCTAATTGTAAAATCACTCCAACTGCCAGATGTACATCGTACATCTCATAGAGCAAGAATTCACGAGATGTACCAGCCGACCGTCGGTTTGTTCCGGGCATGGCGGCTAGTCGTAGTCGACACACCGTAAAAGACCTTTCAGAGCCATCTCGAGCCTTGATAAAGCAATCCCTCGACCTGCTCCCACTCTCCACTCCTCGAACGGTGCTCACGACTGATCTCGCGGGGGATTTCCTTCCTGTCCAAGACGAGCACCATCGGCTCCAACAAGTAACCCCATCTCTCTCTCATCTACAACCACGACCAGCCCAACTCCCTGGTGGCGAAAGGGATCCAGACCACGGTCATGTCGCCCATACTCTGATAGGATGGCCGCACATGAACCAGGCATTTCCGACCGGGCGATGAGGCAGATATATGCGATCTCTTTCTCTTTCAGCAGCAACCCGAGCTCATGCCCACGATGAACCGAGCGAAGTTAAAGATGCCTTTCCTCCGACCGTACTGGGTGGATATTCGGGCAGCGGCAATGCATACTACAAAGGTACCAATCCAGTCGGTCGCATGGCCAGAAATATTACCACTGGGGACGTCCTTTCTCTTCGCATTCGAGGACAAGACCGTCCCGGAGGGGGCTACTTCCAAGGCTTATCTCCAGCAATCAGACGAGAGATGCGAGGATCCAAGCGTTGACAGCTGAGATGCAACGTCTTATCTCGGCAGGTCTATCCTGCTGCTGCCAGAGTGATAAGCCCAGCACGCACTAACCAGCTGGAGGACGCGCCACACCAGCAATCCGAGCCGCTGTTTGGCCTCTGCTGGCCTGCGTGACCGGCTCGTGATAAGGATCACGGACAGGGTAGGGGAGGTCCCCTGAATTATGGTCTCTTTGATCAGCCCATTAAAGGACCCGTGTCCCGTCCCCGGTGCCATGTATTCATCGGCCAATTTCACACCGTCGGCTACACCTCGCAAAACATGGCCGAGACCAAGACTGCCGTGGACATCCAGGATGAGAGTCGTCTGGCTGAGCTGGGCTACAAGCAGGAGCTGAAGCGTGACTGGACGTTGATGCACAACTTTGGCGTTTCCTTCTCCATCATTGTGAGCTCCATCCTGAACCCGAAGATCCCTGGTCTCTTCTCTCTAATGCGTTCCGGGTGCTCAGAGTGTCATCACCGGCATTACCACGCTATTCAGGTAGGTCCTCCCCCCCCGCATCAGACCCCACACGAGCCTAACGCTGGGTTGCTCAGTTTTGGCCTCAACACCGGCGGCCCCGGCGTCATGACGGTGGGCTGGATCATCGTTTCCCTCATGACTTTCTGCGTCGGCCTCAGCATGGCCGAGATTGTCTCGGCCATCCCCACCAGCGGAGGGCCGTACTACTGGGCGGCGACCCTGGCTCCCGCCAAGTATGGCCCGTTCCTGTCCTGGCTGACCGGCTGGTTTAATTTTGTCGGACAGGTATGAGCTGGCCGTGGGAAATGTGAAAGCTCCTCGCTGACGAAGGCGCTGTGGGGGTCTAGTTCGCCGTCACCACCGGAATCACCTTTGGATGCGCCGGTCTCATCGCCACCGCCGCCACCATCAAGTCCGGATTCGAGCCAACGGCAGGCAAGACCATCGGCATCTACGCGGCGCTTCTGGTCAGCCACGGTCTGGTCAATACCTTTGGCGTGCATGTGTTGCGGTATCTCAACAACGCGTCCATCATCCTGCACAGCCTGGGCGTCGGGAGTCTCGCGATTGCCGTCGTCGCAAAGGCGCCGACGCATCGCACTGCGGCCGAGGTGTTCCAGCACTTTTACGACGTGCGTTAGATCTTCTCCCTAAGATCTTCTCCTTTAGGTCTTCTCCCCTGGAGTTGCACGCTTTTCTGATCTTCCTTCAGGGCACTGGCGATCCCGGCTGGTCGGTCCGGGCTTCCCCCGCGTACGTCGCCATCTGTGGCATCCTCCTCAGCCAGTATACCATCACCGGTCAGTCTCTCTTCCACGGACACACAAAAGCTACGTACCGAACTAACCCTTCGAATGGATGTTAAAGGATTCGACGCCTCGGCGCATCTCTCCGAAGAAACCCACCGGGCCGACTGGAGCGCCCCCATCGGCGTGCTCATGTCCATCGGCGTCTCCGCCGTCTTCGGCTTCTTCCTCCTCCTCTGCCTCCTCTTCTCCATCCAGGACTTCGACGCCACCATCGACCCGGCGCAGAACTACGGGCAACCCGTCTTCAAGATCTTCGTCGACGTCTTCGGCGAGGACGGCGCCCTGGTCCTGATCAGCCTGATCGTCATCTGCGTGTGGCACTGCGGCCTCTTCAGCCTGACCAGCAACAGCCGCATGATGTTCGCCTTCTCGCGCGACGGCGCCCTGCCCCGGTTCTTCGACCACGTCGACAAGCGCTTCCAGAGCCCCATCCGCACCGTGTGGCTCGCGGCCTTCCTGGCCTTTTGCCTCGCGCTGCCGTCGCTGGGCAGCGCCGTCGCCTTCTCGGCCGCCACGAGTATCGCCACCATCGGCCTGTATCTGAGCTACGCGATGCCGGTGCTGATTGCCTTGATCTGGCCGAAGAACCTGGTGCGCGGGCCGTTTGACCTGGGCCGGTTCTCGTGGCCGGTGGGTGCGATCGCCTGTGCTTGGGTGCGTTTCCTTCTGCGTATTAGATTCTTTTTCTTCGAGATGATTAACCTGCTGACGGCCATGTTGGCTTCTAGGTCCTCTTCATCACCGTCGTGTTCTGCCTGCCCACGGCGAATCCCGTCACCGACCAGACCCTCAACTACACCCCGGTCGCCGTCGGGATCGTCCTCTTCGGCACCCTGGGCACCTGGTTCCTCTGGGCTCATCGCTGGTTCACGGGGCCCATCCGCCAGGTCGATGTGGATGCAATGGATGCCACCACCGTCCAGCCGACCACCTCGGAGCCGGTCGCTACCGTACAAGAGACGAAGTCGTGAAGGGGAGAAATGGGTTTACAAGAACGACGAACCGGATGGAATGCATTATCCTGCTCGGTTTACCGGTGTACATATCCTGCAAATCCCGAAGAAATGTCAATCAACGCCGGACGTTTATATATATATTTACATATTTATATAGATAGATAGATAGATGGATACGTATATATGTGTACGTGACTGGTTGAATGTCCTCTAATGTCCTCCAATTTACCGGCGAGCCCTTGTTCCATGCTAGAGCCAACCACTACGCTCCAGCTCGAGCTGGTGTGCTTCTAGCAGTGAATTAGTCCCAAGTCATTCCAAGACCTGTCTGTCCCCGAACCGGACGATGATCTCGACAACCCGAGGACATGCATAACTCTGGCGCAGGCCGGGATGTATCTACTTCATATGCTCCTACGAACCAGGCTTCGAAAAGGAGCCATCAAGCCAACAGACGGAATTCGGAGGACCGGAGTGTCGCGTCCTCTTAATGAGGATGAGATCCCTCACAGAGCCTACGAATAGTCCAACCATATGGGATCATGCTGCTCTTAAGCTTCCTCGGATGGATAAGAGGTACAGGACAGATATGGGTTGAATGGATGTAAATCAATTTGTTCTCCTAAATACATGCGCCGGATCCCGTAGAATCGAAGTTCCAATTTACCTCCCAGGTATCAAGAGTACATTTCATCAGTCGTAAAAGCAAGATACGGCCGGACCAGTCCCTGTCTTGGTCCGGGCTCGAGAAATGTTCCAGCAAGGGCGAGCGACATGAGACGGGAGATGCCGTTCCCCAACGTTGCACGGACGGTCAACCCCTTTAACCCAGAGTCAGGGTGAAGGCAGCACCGGAAGAGCAGGCGCGGGTGTTGTTGTCGTCGGGGAACTGGTAGGATTCCGAGCAGTTGACATCGCCCGGGGCGCAGGTCACAGCCGGGCAGCTGGCATCGTCGATGGTGACGGCGAATCCGGCCGCGCCGAAGAGCGAGTCCTTGGCCAGGTTGATGCTGGACATGTCCCAGTAGATGATGTCGGCGAGGGTGTACTCGAACTGGAGCACGTTGCCCAGGTCCTCGGCGGACGTGGCCATCTTGATGGAGATGCCGCCGCCAGTGGGGTTGATCTGCCAGAGCTCGCTGTAGCTGCCGCCAGTGGGGATGGTGTACAGGCCGCTGGACTCGGCGGAGACGGACCACAGGTAGACGTCCTGGCCGAGGTTGTTGACGATCTGCACACCCCCAGGGATGCCACGGCGGACAGGAGCGGCGGCGGCAGTCATGGCCAGCGCGGCGACGGCGGTGAAGATGTTGCGGAAGTACATTTTGAGTGGGTTTGAAAAGAGAGTAGTGGGTATTCTTGTCAAGGAATGAAGATCTGATCAACAGACAATGAGTGGATTTGGAAGTGGGACAAAGGACTGGCAGAGGTTCAACCTCGAAGCGAGTGGTAAAAGAATGAGGGGGTGAAAGAATGGATGTCTGAGATGATGAGATGGAGGAGGAGGGGGAGGAGAAAAAGGGACTGGCGATAGATATTTATAATTGTCATCTGTCGGTGAATGGCACCGT
This sequence comes from Aspergillus panamensis, assembly GCA_027569225.1. Lineage (NCBI taxonomy): Eukaryota > Fungi > Ascomycota > Eurotiomycetes > Eurotiales > Aspergillaceae > Aspergillus > Aspergillus panamensis. The sequence continues at coordinate 49,539 of JAPDER010000079.1, read as the reverse complement.
GGGCACTGGGCAGTGACAGCCAGGTCCAGAACATGGCCTCCCTTTCCTGGTTGTTTTTTTTTTTTTTTTTTTTTTTTTTCTCCCTTTTTCACTTGTGTCTCTGTTTCAGGTGGATCCCAGAGTGAGGCATCACAAAATGGGAAACGAAGGCGTTGAGGGCTGCCTTAGCCGTGGACCGACACTCCGATTCATTGTTTAGTGTGCGATTGGCCCCGTTCGAGTATAGTCCGAGCCACTAGGCCGAAAGGCGCCTAACGTGCTTCAGGAACAGGCAACTGCAGTTATTTTCAGCCAGTCAGCGGCGGAGTTGCTGCCCAACAAGGTTTGGTACCTGGCTCACCAGCCAATCAGCATACATGTCGGGCCCACGGCAATTTCGAAGGATTGATCAGCGATCATTCTTTGGGGATGGCGTGAATTTGCAAAGAAAAAAAAAATCTCCCTCAGTGTCTCTCAGCCACATGGCCACGTCAGGTCTCGACCGCTCGAATAGAAATGACGCACGTCAGCTTTTTCGTATTTGCTCATTTCTCTCTGTCACTTTTTCGCGACGGGGGAAGCCAGCAAACCTCGCCCGTCATCTCAGCAAAGGTCACGAGCACCAGTCCGTTCGACTCCCGGGCGACAACACAAGTCAACCTCAGTGAATCCACGCGACAAGAAACGTTCCATGGTCTGCCCTTGAACACAGTCCCCTGCATCGATCTTGACTGGACGCCGTTGAAAAATTGTATCATGCCGAACGGTGAACCTTTCGGGGGCGTCCAGTGGCGCCCCAATCAGCACTAATCCCCTGGATGGATCCATCGGCGGTACCTGGATCCGCTGGATAATGACCTGAAGTTGTCTAGATCCGATGGACAATAACCAGCTGCCTGGATCCCATGAATAATAGGGTTGTGGTGCAAATGAGAAACCTTAGTCCAAAGTGTAAATGCAAGCTAAAGTTTCAAGACATCCTTGGGTGGCGATCCGGTGCTGCCAGCAGTGAACGGTGGACACTCGAGTTGACTGCCTCGGATTGGGTTATCCCACCAACTCTGGTACAGAGGGAAATACACGAGCCAACTGCTCATACGGAGGTTTGATGACCCTGACTCGGGCTGCTGTCGTTCGCCGCTCGTCTCCAGCCTGTCAGTCGGTGAGAGCCCGAACAGCCGTCAGAAATTCAGAATCAATCAAGGCGTTCAAGGCCTGGTCAGGCAACCAGAATTTATCCAATTTCGAGACGGCCAGCAGTCCTTTGAAATGGAGTGCAAGTGTTAACTTTCTGGCCACCCAGAACCTGGAAGTATGATCCCCTTCTACCAAATAAATGCCCGGAGTAGGACCTTTTCTTGTGCGTGGGGTCAATAAAAAGCATGCTTCCGAAGGAAGAAGTGACTACCTTGAGTTTACTTCCCTTCGTTGGAGATTTTGCAATCCTGGTGGTTTTCGGTCCACCCAGTGAGAACCCCTCCCGATTGAGATATATATCTCGATTGAGTTGCGCCAGCCACAATGTACCACCGACCAAAAACCAAGAGAAAAAGCTAGAAAAGTAAAACTATTACCACAATTGAAAATTTACGTGTCGATAGTGGATATCCGCAATAATAATGATTTGTCTCTCTGCCTGTATCTGGACCGTACGGTACCCACGGATTTCGCGGTTCTACCACGTGACGGAAAACGCCCGAGCGTTGGCCGGAGCGGAATAACGAATGATCCAACCGAGGAGTTTCCGGAATTGCCTCAGCTGCACCCAGAAGGGAAAGGTGGATCATCGAGGAAATAGGGCATCAAGAAACCAGCTATCTACAGGAATGAAGGCAATATGTGCGTGAATTTCGCACTCTTTGAATTTTCCTTTGGTATAGCTTCGTCCTTTCCTAATTCGGGGTTCCTCTATCTTTATGCCGTTCAAGCATCAAGTCCCTGCTTCACATCTCCAGCGTGTGGAATTTTGTGAGGGTGACGATGGCTGTGTAGAGTTCATATCGATTTGGAATATCTGGCAGCGCAGAATAGTTTCAAGATACCAGGTCTGCATGGTTTAAAGATATAAATATGATTGTTCCTTCGGCGGGAACAATTGCGATCCCTATCCTCTTGTCTCAACTTGATCCATTGTAAACTGACACCGAAAACCAACCTCAACCATGAAGGCCATCTCTGCCCCCGTTGTTCTTGTCATCGCTCTTGCCACCGCAGGAATCGGTTCTCCCGACGCGGCCGTGAAGAGGGACTGTATCGAGCTGCACTATGCCGTCGTGAACCCAACTGATTGCTGTCCCGACAAGTATAGATATTGCAACACGGACATGCCATCGTGGGAGGGACTATTTCCCCTGGGATAGACAAAGGTGACCCAATTCTTGTCTTCTCATTCGACCAGCCGTGCGAATTCTAGGCTGTATAGCAGCGTTGTGATTTCGACCGGCGACCGTGGAGCAGCGTGATTTACCTCTGGCGGGAGGAATGGCAATGAACATGGATAGATACTGTCACTGGACGAGAAACAACTCAAGCGTTCTGGTGCTATGTGCCATGTTGACCTGGAAATGAGCGCGGGGACACTGAACGCCCCACGTCAGAATAACACCACTTGTTGAATTTTGTCCCTCTCGCATTTTTTGTACGTCGGGAGTTTGTAGCTTTATGGATCATCTCAAGGGCCATCGCTCCGTTTCAAAGTCCGTTGAATCGTGTCAATTTGCCAATGGTGAAGGGGTTATGTCGGGGGCTGATAAAATATCACTCCCTGAGCAAGATTTCCATCACAAGCAGTGGAGGGAGGTCAACTGCGGGGCTTTTCTTATGTATGTCAAGTTCAGAGATCAGGAGTAATAATGAATATAAAATGAATATAAGGATAATACGAGCTCCCCCAGATGTCGCTGCGCCCGAGGGAATTGATAGCCAGCCGAGGCACGTCGGCTCTCCAGCAACTCAACTACTGGCTAAAATCCCTTCATTCACTGGGGTAAGCGCATTAACTTGGATCTGCCTAACCGATGTGGCCAATGATACGAGAGATGAGAACCCCGCCGAGGTGACCCCTGCGATGGAATAAAGACGAAGACAGGCACTTGAAAACTTGAAGGGCTGAAGTTGATAAAAGGCTGTGGCACCAGAGCAGGCTCACTCGGCGTCAAGACAGCGTTTATTCCACGGGAATCATGTCGTCCTACCAGTACACCGACATCACGGTCGAGATCAAGGGCCAGATCGGGATTATCAAGGTCCGTGTAGTAGCCATTATTCCTGCTTATCGTCCCCAGATTAATTGACCGACGGTAGTTCAATCGCCCGAAATCCCTCAACTCGTTCGGTGGTAATCTTATAGCCAATACCATCCATGCTATCCGCGAGCTGGATATGAATCCTACGACTATCTTCACGGTTTTAACCGGGGAAGGGCGCTTCTTCTCTGCCGGAGCGGATGTGAAGGGTAAGCTATCGCATTCGAGAGGGATGTCGTAGCGTCAAGCCAATCTGATTCTCGCCACCAGCTTTTGGAAGCGATGACGGCCCAGTAAATCCTACCAAGTCGCAAATAAAGGCTGCCTATATGGTCCGGTCCGCTTCAGGTACGGCATGGCGCTGTTCTTTCTTTTGGTTTCTTTGTCGTAGTCCCGAGAGCCCCAGTGACAGTGAACAGTCCTCGAGTTAATGCGCCTCATCATCGACCACACCAAGGTCTTCGTCCTGGCCATGAACGGCCCCGCCGTAGGAGGCGGTGCTGCGTGGTTCCAGGGCATCGCTGATATTGTCATTGCCGCGGACACCGCATATCTCCAAGTCCCTTTCAGTGCCCTGGGGCTGGTCCCCGAGGCTGGAGGGTCCACCAACTTCGCCAGACACATCGGTGTCCACCGGTCCAACGACTTCTTCATGTTTGGTCGCAAACTGACCGCGCAGGAGATGGAGAGATGGGGTCTGATCAATTATATTTTCCCCGTCCAAGGCTTCCACGACTCGGTGGTCGAGTTTCTCGAAAAGCAGCTCCAGGCGAACGATGGGAAGAGCATGATTGAAACCAAGCGTCTACAGAACATTCCTCTCAGGGACGAACGCATCTTGGCCGTATATAACGCGACTGAAGCTCTTGCTGAACGGTTCGTTGAGGGGGCGCCGACCGCAAGATTTAAGGCCAAGAAGGCGGAACTTGAAGGTATATACGAATGAGCCCCCGGATGGAGGGAGTCTAGTTGCTGATTGAATCTATAGCCAAATCCAAATCCCGACTTTGAGGGTCTATTATGAGAGCTACGACTGATGAGGGAAGTAGGGATGGAGATGGCGATGTAATTAACAGGGTAAAGGGTGAGATGAGGCTGTATATGTAGGCTGTACGGACGTTCATTGTACCCTATGGTTACTGGGACCTACGATACACTTACTCACAGCTTGAGCAGTAGCCTTTACGCTCCAGCTAGAATATGTATTTCAATGATTGTTCTTGTTGTCTCAATGCAGGAACTACCTGACTTCTCCTCTATTAGCCCGAGGTTGTACCAGCCCAGCCGAGGACACGGGCGGGGTTCACACCAAGGCTTACTGAATAGAAGTACATAAATTTGGATACACCACAGAGCTTTTCTGGAATATATGGGGTAGTAATAAATACCGAGAATGCCACCATGGCCGGCCTTGTCAGACAGCCCATTGACGTGGCTGCATTAGAGAACTACATCGAGAAACGTGATCTGGGAATATCACGGCCACTTGATCTTAAACAGGTATCTAATCCCCCCCCAAAACCGTCGCAGAGGGTCTTTCTAGTATGCCGAAATTAAATATTCTTTTTGGTCTGGCCTGTAGTTTGGATTTGGTCAGTCCAATCCAACATATCTGATCACCGATGCGAAATCCCACCGATATGTGCTTCGAAAGAAGCCATCAGGCGAGATCATGTCGAAAACGGCGCACCAAGTAGAGCGAGAATATCATATTCTGCGTGCTCTCGAGAAGATCGATGTTCCAGTGCCCAAAGTCTATATCCTATGTGAAGATCCGACTGTAATCGGCACCGCGTTCTACATTATGGAGTTCCTCGACGGGCGATTCATCACAGATCCTTACATGCCGAGGGTGACAGCGGAACATCGAAAGGAGATGTAAGGATGTTATATTTGGAGATTCCGTGCGCGGGCTGACTGGAAACAGGTGGCGGGATGCAGTGAGGACTCTGGTTAAACTTCACACCCTCGACTATGGTGCGGTTGGTCTGGGAGGACTGGGGAAGCATCATAACTTCTATGATCGCCAAATCCGAACCTTTACGGGGATCGCAAAAAGCCAGTCAAAGGCAGTGAATGTCAAAACCAATGTCCCCATCGGCGAACTTCCGCACCTGGAGGAAATAGCCAGCCTGTTCAAAACGAATCAGCCCCGGGATCGCTCTACCATCGTTCATGGCGACTTCAAGATTGATAACCTTGTCTTTCACAAAACAGAACCAAAGGTAATCGGTGTTCTCGACTGGGAGATGGCAACCATTGGGCATCCTTTATCAGACGTCGTTCATCTCCTCTCGCCGATCTTCCAAGAATCTGGGCCTGGTGCGCCAGTACTCCGTGACGGATCGCGCAATTCCATCCCGGGTCTTCCGACTCTGGATGAGTCTCTACAGTGGTATCATGAATCAGGATACGACGCCAAACCGGATCTTGACTGGGGGATTGCGTTCGCTCATTTTCGAGGCTGTGTGATCGCACAAGGAATAGCCGCGAGATACGTGACAGGGCAATCGAAGAGCCCGGGCGCGAAAGAATGGGCTGATAGCCTGGACTCCCGAGCCCAGATCATGTGGGAAACGGTTAAGAAGCTGCGCGAGAGCTATATCCGAGAGAAGAAGCTGTAGATACCCCTGGTCATATTGTCTAGACCCCCAATGAACCGACGAGTGGCTGTGTTTATAGAAGGAGCTACCAATTCCATAAATCCAAGAATTCACCTGAAAAATCTACAGGGACATCCAGCGTAGCGCCCATAAACGGAGGCGATGTCAAACCGACCATGGCATCCCACCACGTCCTCATACATCGCAGCTTCGTCGCCATTACACTGAAGAAATCCTGGTCCTGAGACCCGCTAAGGTCCAGACCTACCGCCCCCTTCACCTCGGAAAATTTCCTTGCCGTCTCCTCTAGGATCCATGGCACATTGATCGTTTCGCGTAATAGTTTGGGGTCCCATTCTGGGTGAGCACAGGTTGCCAGGTGGTAGAGTCCCATGAAACAGCGCATCATGTTGGTGTATGTTAATTCCGTGAACCCCTGGTATTCTGCGGGTGGGATGGTAAAGAATGTGTCGAGAGAGGACTTGGTAGCCTGTAGGCAGGCGTACACGCATTCGAAGCGCTGCTTTGACTGCCCTGGAAAGACGTGCGGTGCCTGTGAGAAGCCAATGCTGTGAATAACCAGCTCTGCGTTGTCGATTTCCAGGAGCAGGTTCTCTATCGGGCTACGTTAGTTACGGAGAAGGAATAGATTCGAGTGACCACCCACTGTTGTTGGTGAGCTCCGGGGGGATATTCTGCTTGAAATGTTGGAGCTGTGCCTCGAGCGACTTGAGATAGATTGGTCCATGAAGATAAATTGAATTTCCTCCCTCGCCGTCGCTCGGCCATGGATGATCCAGCACGTTGTCTACGATCAGGCGAATTTTGACCAGTTGAACGAGAAGGAGATCAGATACACATTCTCTCTGTTCCTCGAGGATGCGAAGGCATCGGTCGTAGTACGTTGTCCACCTGAGACTCTCCCCTTTACCTAAGAAAGATGGACTAGCTGGATAAGCCAAAGAAGTAAAGCCGGAGCAAGTCGACTTACAATGTACTGGCTATAAAACACCCGAGCAAAGCCCGTCGTTCCTCAAGCGTTTCAGATCGTGAAAACCTGGGGGGCCTCGCACTTCCTTTGAAGTCGTAGGGCAGCAGCAGACCGGGGTCTTGCGACGGCGCTTTATCGAGCCCAAGGTCGTAAACTATGGTAATGGCAAGCTGAATGAGACCCATCAGGATTGGTTTATCGATACAACGTCGCCGGTCCCTAGAACACCAAACGGCGTGAGCTTTGCATCCGACTCTGTAGTGCGCGCCAGTTGGAACATCACCCAAATCCAAACCTACCAGGCAGTACACACTAGAACGGCGAGCAAGAAGTCCATCGTTCTTGTTCCCTCAACATATGCTTTCCGCCCGAAGATGGCCCGGAGTTCGTTCGACAAGGCAATCTGTTCGGTGGATCGCGTGGAAGTCACTGTGACGATACTGAGCCAAAGTAGTGGCCTTTCCTGATGGAGCTGCTGGGCAGTTGTCGAAGGAGGCAGGGTAAGGAAGGGGAAGTGAATTAGATATTGGTTCCGGAAGATATCGAGATGTGCCTCGGCCTGCTCTGGGGTTTGGCCCAGCAACGGATGAGACAGGATCGAGTGCCAGTGAACCGGGTCTGACCCAGAAGAAGAGGTTGCTGGGATATGTGCCCTATTACTCGGGAACCCCGTTGTAGAGTTGACCGTATTATTAGAAGTAAGCGAGCTAGATGTAGTCCCGGCGCCGGAAGAAATGGGTTGGTCCGGTGCGGACAGAGATGAAGCCTTGGAAGACCCTGGTACGCCCTGGGTCGCTGATTTAAGAAGCACAACGAGCCCGTCCAGCTTCTCTTCGATTTTCTCGACACGATTATGAGACACCTTGGAGGCTTTTCGCCGTTTGCGCATCGGTGGTGAGGGTTGACAGCTTTTGTTCATCCGGTGGCATCTGCGAGATATCAGTAGCGGGTAGCAGAAGGAGCACCGAGTACACTACCGTTCGCACTTCTCAGAGATAGCTATAATGGGTGAACATTTCGCCTTCGCTCGCACGCAGTTGATGCATGCCCGTAAGGGCTTCTCCACGCGGCATGCCGTGTTCCCAGCTGGGGTGACATCCCTGTCCGATGTCGCAGGACTCGGGTTGTAAGGGGCAGCTTCGTGCTCCATGATGCACTGAACCTATCTAAACACGGAGATCGGATGCTTTCTAGCTATGAGAAGAGTCCGTCAACTGGCTCCAGTGGTCGGTGGGAGATGCGGTGATATCGGAGTCGGAGGTAAGGTCTAAAGTCCGGTCCGACCACACTAATCCTATACAGGCTAGCCCATCTCCTCTACACTAGGCTGTTTTAGGTGTCACTCTATGTTTCTCAGTCTGGAGTTCCCCTCGATCAAGACGCAACGTTGGTTGAAAAGGCTAAATGGGCTTGAATAGCATTGACTAACCGTCCTCATCATGGAGGTACCCCACCAAAACCTTTTTGTTGTTCTTTGATCCACCAGATAAAGCTTGGAAGCGGACGAAGCGGCCCTGCTCCACGCTCCGATCCGACGGACCTCTGAGATATACTCCGTTCCTCGAGCAGGAAATACTGTGATTTGTAACCTAGAGTCAAGTTGATCTTTGTGTCGTGTATAAATATAACGCAAGCTAGCCTTGCCTACGTGTCTACTCATCTTTATTCCAGTTACTTGTACTTACATGGTCTATTTGTAGCTTTTTAACCTCATGAAGATGGAAGATTTACACGCTGGATCTACTCCAAAGTCAGAGAGGGTATCGTCTGAAGATGGGCCTTCCCAAGGCTTAGCGGAGAAAGACATCACCGGGAATGAGCCCGAGTACCTGGGAGGCCTCCGGTTGGTGGCTGGTATGGCATCCATTACTCTGGTGGCATTTCTAATGCTGCTGGACACGTCGATTGTCTCTACTGTTGGTTTCCGCGGTATACTTCCTTCTGGCTATCGGCCCACCACTTACATTCTAGGAAACTCAAGGCCATTCCCATGATTACGACGCATTTCCATTCCCTGGATGATGTTGGCTGGTACGGAACAGCCTACTTGGCGTCCAAGTAGGTTCCCAAACTCTAGAGCCCTTCATTTCCCCCTCTCTAATAACCTATGACAGTTGCGCCCTGCAACCGTTGACTGGGAAAATGTACACCTACTTTAATATCAAGGTACGCTCTGCCCGAAAACGCCCTTGTTCATACGCTAAATGGTCATTTTGCCTACAGTGGACATTCTTAGCCTTCTTCACTGTTTTCGAACTCGGGTCTGCAATATGTGGTGCGGCCACAAGCTCAAATATGCTCATAGCTGGACGAGCATTTGCTGGGATGGGAACCTCTGGACTTCTGAATGGTGCATACACAATCATACATGCATCGATTTCAGAGGGGAGAAGAACTTGTACGACTGTTTCCGCACACCTCCATATCCCCATGTTATACTAATCGCGTTCAAGCTTTGACCGGCATTCTCATTGGGATATCCCAGCTTGGGGTGCTCAGCGGTCCCCTAGTCGGAGGAGCATTAACCCAACATGCATCCTGGCGATGGTGTAAATATGCCCTGCCTACAATTGAAGATGCGCAGTAAATAACCTTCGACCCACAGGCTTCTATATTAACCTTCCCTGTGCGGCTATCGTGGCCCCCCTCTTGCTCTATATTACGATCCCAGATCACCGAAATAAAGAGATCCGCAGTCAGAAATTGGTCATTTCCCTCCGCAAGCTGGACTTGTTTGGCTTCATAATCTTCTCCGGATCCGCCCTACAAGTCTTTCTAGCGTTGAACTGGGGTGGCACATCCTATTCATGGAATAGCGCCACGATCATCGGACTCTTCTGTGGCTCAGGAAGCACACTGCTTGCCTTTCTGATATGGGAGTATTACATGGGTGAAGACGCAATGATCCCATTCTCCATCATTCGCAAACGCATCATATGGACGAGCTGTATCAACTATGGCTTTTTCATGGGCAACATGCTAATCTCGACCTATTACCTACCCATGTACTTCCAGGCTGTCCGCGGCGCCTCCCCTACCATGAGCGGCGTTGATCTCCTGCCGGTCATCATTGCGAACATGATCTTCGGCATGGCGAGTGGAGTCCTAGGTAAGCTCTTTCCAGCCCCATTCTACAAACTAAAGACTGACGGGATTCGCAGTGGCTCGTGTGGGATACTATCTCCCCTTCGCCATAGCTAGCGGCGCCTTCACGACTCTCGGAACCAGTCTGCTAATTACCTTAACCCCAACGACTCCCGTTGGGAACTGGATCGGGTTTCAAATTCTACAAGGCGTCGGGCGTGGTCTGGGAGTCCAAATGCCACTGATTGCCGTGCAGCATAACGCCCCAAAGGAGGCTATCTCCACCGCGACTGCGCTCGTGGTTTTCTCGCAGAACTTTGGCGGCGCGATTTTCTTATCCATAGCCCAGGTTATCTTTAGTAGTGGACTGAAAGCCAACTTGGCGATATATTCACCCCAGACCAGTGCGCAGCGGATCGTTGAAGCTGGAGCCGCAGCTGTCCGGGGTGCTTTATCCGCTGAAGATCTGCCTGGGGTGCTGATGGCTTATAGCAAATCCGTCGTCGAGGTCATGTATTTAGGTGCAGCCGCGGCGGGTGGTGCATTCATATTTGCTTTTGGAATGGGTTGGGTAAGCGTCAAGAAGGAGAAGTAGGGGGGTGGGAGTAGGTGACTAGACAGCAAGCGTTTTGAACCCATGATTACACTAGTCTCGTCAGACTTACAGCTTAGATTGTGGCTATCGGAGTTGCATAATGGTTATAGTGAAATGAAATACAGAGAAGGCTTCCCCTCACATTGCCCCAGTATCTTATATCAATCGTTTTGCATCAGATAATCAAGACATACCGTTTCAGACTGCGGTAGCCGGGCTCGGAAGTATACAAATCAGTTAATTTTGACGGACTAAAGAGTCACTGTCTGATAGTCTAGGGGAGACGCCAAAGGTGCTTGTATCCTACCTAGACTGAGTGTCGTTCGGTGCTGGAAAGAAGGTTGTGCCATTTGTGAAACACATTCTGTGGGTCATATCGCCTTTTCAATTCCTGAAGACGGGGCAGATTATCCCCGAAAAGGTATCTCGCGCCTATATCGTGCCCTAGAAATAGCCAAATTAGAAACTTGGATCAGAGCATCGTGATGAGAAGTGAACATACCAGCATAATTCGCGTATCCGTCAACATCATCACCCTCACCGGGGTGCTGGAGGCGCTCTGCTAATCTGATCTTTTCCATGATGTTGCGCTGATTCATCTTCATTAGCGAGTCCAACTGCGGGTCATGCCAGCATAATAGCAGGCCCACGCTGTAGAATCGACCGCGTGCGGCACATGCAGTCGCCTCCACGGGGACAGACATCACTTTTGCATACGGGATGAGCTCGAAGGCGAGAACGCTATGGCCCATCCGGGGGTGTGCTTCCATGATGACATCAAAGTGTTTCCAGAGATCATGTACCAGGGTAGCGTCCAGTGGGAGAGAAATTCTCGCACCGCTCATGGCCTTTCGGCCCTCTGGGACCGGATCAATGTTGCCTCTCTTATTGAGCTCCGTGTAGGAGATCATGCCCACCCGATTGATTACCGGATGGAGGGCGAGCAAGGGCGCAAAGAACGTCTCCGCCTTGGAAAGCGACCCGTAGTAAAACAAGGAGACAAGGATAAGCGTCTGCTCCGCCGCGGACGGCGCAGAGAACCCAAAGAACATCCCACTGTCCGGGTCTTGCTGCTCACTGAACCAGTTGGCAAAGTTGATGATTCGCGGAAGTTTGTCGACGGTGAAATACAGCTGGCCCCCGTACACATCATCGTGGAGATCATGCGCAGTGAAGACAAACTCGGTGACCACACCAAAGGCCTGCCCAGCACCGCGAATCGCCCAGAACAGATCGCTATATTCGTTGTCCGCCGACGCATCCACAATCCTGCCGTCGGCGAGGACCATCTTCACGCTGATAAGGTTATCGATAATCAAGCCGTAGCGACCGGTGAGCCATCCGAAGCCTCCTCCGAGCGTCGAACCGCCAACGCCGGCATGGCTCGCGGTCGGCCCTACAACTGCCAGCGAGTGCGGCGCGGTGGAGTGGTTCACCTCCTCCCAGCTGGCGCCTCCTTGCACACAGACGGTCTTCGAGGCAGGGTCGGTCAGGACATGGCGCATGCGATTCAAGCTGATCACAATGCCGCCGTGGGAGGCAGAGGCTCCAGTTGTCGAGTGGCCGCCACCCTTCACGACGAACTCGATACGATGTTTGCGAGCAAACTGAACGACTGTGGATACTTCGGCAGTGGTGGTAACGAGAACCACGGCACCCTGATAATCAAGAATGGCACTATCAGCCTTCTGCAAATGCAGCTCAGGAGAGATAGGTAGGAAAAGTGTTAAGTATTCTTACGGCCTCCTTCTCAGATGTGTCACTCCAGCTGCTAATATTCTCCGTGTAACCCTCAGACCCTAGACATACCACCTCCGCCCTTGTTCCTTCGAGGTCCCTGCGCAGTTGCAGTGCTTGGGCATATGTTAAGAAAGGCATGTTATCCAGCAGTTCTTGCTTGACTGAGATTTGAGACCATCAACGGAGGATATGGTGGTGTCAAGCTTGGACTGGAGAATATAGATTTGTGAAAGGTCACGGGTGTACCACGACATACTTCGGATGACTAGATGGTTATCCTATGGCAGGTCTGGACCATTCGGCCGGTTCCCTAGAACTCTTCTGTGTCGTATCCATTTTTCTCCATCGATGATCGGATGATGAGATTGCTGATTGTGCGGAACCATGGTCGGAAGGTCTGGCTGATCAGACCACACCCAGAGAGTTTCAAAAGGCCATACAGCAGCCAATACTGGGAGCTTCTGGTAGGTGATAGAAGGGCATTTATCACTAGATGGTAATACGCAGACTCCATAATTGAAGAAGCTGTACTTCTTTACCTAGTTGGGGAAATCAAGTCGCCAACAACGATAAGAGAAAGCTGAGTGTCGATTAGCAAAATTTGCTCGTGCATGACGTCTTACTTCGTGTGCCAGAGCTGAAGGCTCCATTTGGAGAATGTTACAGCCAAGATCTTCGATGTCAAGGTATAAGGAGGCTGGTATAGTGTTTCATGCTGGGTCGGATTTCTTTCACTACCGTGGCCAGTTCATCCGGTCTCTAAGCGACGACATCCAGACGGAACATGTTTAAACACATGAGCGATCTCACCATTGCAGGGACGCCCTCGGCAGTGCCCTCTCCTCCCCACGGATCGAACGATTCATCACCTGGGATCTTGTATTTCTCGGCGTGGAAGGGGTCAACGACTCGGAAATCCGCGCTTTTCTCCGGAAGAATATGCCCGACTTGAGGTATTGTACAGGTACAGATGTACCCACCATAGTGAAGGGTCTGCTAGAAAGATTCTGGATGCAGACGCATGCTTTGATCGGCCGGACACGTTTGCAATACATATGTCTGTGGACGTGAGTGGCTTACATAGCTAAGCAAAGAGCTAAGTATCGTTTGACACTACATCTATAGGGCATCATCAAGTATTCACTCTACCTCAAAACCCTTCTGATCCACGATTTTTTCGCTGCGATCGACGAGATAGCCACAGGAGACCTCCAATCATCAGAGCCACCAGCAACATCCAAGTCAAAGCCATGGAATGCGCCTTTCCATACATGAAGTTCAACCGACACCCCGCACTTCCACAACAGCGATGCATACGCTACGGCCTCATCCCGAAACACCTCCGCCTCCCCTACCTCGATGAACGTAGGCGGCAGCCCGGTCACGTCCGTGGCACGGGCAGGAACAACAAGCTCACTGACTTCGGCATCCCTCCTCGTTCCCAGGACACAATCCCAGGCCATCTGGTTGGTCACTCCACACCACGGACCATCGCGTTCAAACTGTTTCGCCGACGCCGTGTCCCCACGGTCATCCAGCATCGGAGCGAGTAGCATCTGCGCTAGAAGTCTCGGGTGTTGATTCCTACGCGCCAACATGGCACACCCCGTCGCGATGGCCCCCCCGCCGGAAGCCCCGATGATCATCACCCGCGCGGAATCGATCCCTAGTTCGACTGCGTGCTCGACAGTCCAGACCAGGCCCGCGTGGCTATCATCCAGGGCGGCCGGGGCCGGGTGCTCGGGTGCGAGCCGGTACTCGACGGAGATGACGACGATATCGATCCCCTCGAAGTACAGGATGTAGGTATCCAGCCCCAGGAAACGGTTTCCGGCGATTTGGCCGCCGCCGTGGACGATATACACGGCTGGTAGGTTGCGGCTGGTAGATGATTTGCGACGGAAAATGGAGACCGGGACGGCGGGTCCGTCGGGACTGCGGGCGATGTGTTCGGTGTGGATTAGGTCTGGGAATCGCGCGAGGGTGGTTTCTGCGGAGGAGACGGATGCCATTTTGCGGATGCTGTCGATACTTGAGATGGTGGATGGATCGAGATCTCGGAGGGCATCTTGGAAGAGGGGGTCGTACGGTGGACGGGGTGTTATAGGGTCTGGGTTGGGGGGAGACATAATTTGGATGGAATGATCGCACTCGATTCAGCTGAAACGTGGATATAGGAGGCCGAGGGGAGGGCAAGACAACTTAGGTGGGTTCCTGGTTATTTACATGGGTTATATGGTATATATACTTTGCCAGTCAACAAGATTTGCAGATACTTCATGATGGCTAACGAGCGACGCGTCTTGTATCCGCCCCGAAGGTGCCGACTCTTCAGATTTACTATCAATTAAACCTTTCAAAACGTAGACTGAGAATTGGAGAGCTGATTCCGAATGACATCGAGAGTTCCCATTGGATCCAAGGACTCGTTTCAAGCTCAAGTACTGGATGACCCACGGGTCGGGAACAAAGAGAGCGTTCTCCGCTTCAAGAGACAACATATGGTGCATACTACACGGAATCTAATCCCGGGAAATATTATTCCGGATATCTGCGAGATCGGGCATGTTCGTCGATGTTAATGTGTGGGAGGAATAGTCATAATATCATCATGGATTGAGCGCTGAATGCACCGTCCTGGTCTTCAGCCAATTGAGTCCGGTCAATCGCACTGCGTGGGGGCCGGCGGCACATTTCCCTGGATTGGGTCTAGACGGCACTGTTAGAGCCTTCCAATATAGCTGAATTCGACCCCCTTATGGCTAGCTGGTCGATGAAAATAAACCCAATTAGCCCTAGTGAGGGAATGATCGACAGAGTGGGCGGGGCTGAGCAGCCTGTCGTCCAAGTATGACCATCAGGATCGCCATCGGACACGCAGAGATAGATATATCTGAAGGCGACATCCTCTCACCGACCGGAGATATACCAGTTCGGCAACTTCATCTACTTTACCATTTGTGTTCTTCTCTAAGCTTCTGCCCCTATAAACATGGCTACTCCCGCTATCGACTCACACACATTACAGGTCGACTTCTCCTGGAAAAGATTCAAGGGTCTCATTACCGATGCTAATGACCCGACCGCGAGCCCACTCTACGTGGTGCATTGGAATGCCATGAAGTCGCCTCACCTGACGTTCAAACGCGCAGACAACGATGACACTGTTGGCACCGGCACTCTCCACGCGGTCAGCATAAATGCCGACTACGAAGTCGCGGGGCGAAAGGGAACCCTCGCCGCCCAGAAACGCTTCAAAACCCTCTATACCCACCAGTCATACGCCTATTCTAGCACCGAAACCCCGGTCACCCTGACGTGGACCAGTGACAGTGGGTTTACAACCTGGGACTTTGTCTGCGTGGACGAGCAACTGAGGCCGGTGGCCAAATACTCGGCCAAGATCTGGGGCGTCAAAAGGCTCGGCAACATCGAGTTTATGGATGATCGGCCGCTGAGCAACGAGGCCCGCGACGAGATTGTTGTCACGGGCCTCACACTGTTCTATTGCATGTGGCTCCGGGTCAACAATATTTTCTCTCTTTTTGGGGCAGTTTTTCATCGTCCGGGTCATAAGACCACACCTAGTGAACGCGATTAGCGGGACATTGGCGTGCTTTATCAAGGGGATGTGGAAGGGGCTACTGGCCAGGATTTCTCCACTTTGTAGCTTAAGTCCTTCAAGAGTCTAGGGTAGGTTAGCTAACATATAGAAATGGCTTCCAACAACTAAACACTCATCAGACATAAAGACGGCATGAGGGCACGGAAGCAGTATTCGGATTTCCAAGCAGAGTAGAAATTAAATGGACTACCTTGGCCCAGCCTCCATCATATCAAACGACAGTAAGCAAGATGCCTTTAAATCAGCTCTCCAGGAAAAATATATAATTTTCCACCCATGAATAACATGCAGATAGCTTAATTGAGTGGCAGTATTATTCTGGATTAGGGATTTGACTTTATTGGTACTTAAAGTGTAAAATTTTCTTTAATCATTATTTTAACTTGAATTAACTTTTCTTATTATCCCACAATGTACATAATTTGTGGAAAGGATCGGAAGCTGTTAGTATGAAAGAAGAGCTAATTAATAAGGTATAGCTTGAAAAATTGCATTATATTACACCACTGGTGATCATGCTAGGGGTCATGGGTCATGTTTGGAGTTAGCTTTCTTGGTAGGGCCAATTGCCACAGCTGCCAATATCTTTTGGAAGAACCGATCAAGCAGGATGTGTCATGATAAGACAGAGAGATTAAGCATGAGGAACTCAGAAGTAAATCAAGTACACAACATCACTTGAGGCTCTTCTAGTAGACTGTAAAAAGGTATTCCATTCCAAGTCTGCCTTGGAGCCATTCTTTCCTCATAACCCCGATCCGATCAAGCTGGTTACCCTATGAGTCCCGCAAATCCTCCTAGTAATCCCGAGCCCTTATATTCACCCGCATGGTACCCACCGGTTGATGACCCTGGAAGACCGTATAGGCCTTGATAGCAAAACTGAAGGCAGCCAAAGGGGCATCTGCCGGAAGCCCCCCACAAAAGTCTGCCGCAGCAGCAACCGTGTCCTTCATGATGTCGTGTCTTGGGGCATGATAACTACTTGCAGTAACTGGAGAGTGACATCTACGAGGGTATCGTACCTTGGAACGAAGAGCCGATCCGCTGGGTGGTACAAAGTTAATCTTCAACGCTATGTAACCACCGGAAAGTTAAACCCACACGAAGCTATATATTGGGGTCCGGCATCGATCGACGTTTAAAAGATACAACTGTGCTGATTTCACTACCATGGCCTATGGTATCTCATCTCTCACACGTCCAGTTCCTACCGATCAGCCAACAAAGCCTCTTATCCTTCTCTGCGACGGTACTTGGTGTGGCCGGGAAACGAATACCAGAACTAACATCCAGACGCTTGCGGAGAGTATTGGTGTCCGCTTCCAAGATGGGGTTGAGGCTCGAAGTCCCGAGGGAGTGTGTTATGTAGAGGGTGTCGGGCTGGGAAGTTCATTTCTAGAGTAGGTAAACCAGATCGTCAGGGCGGTACATACGTTCATTACATATTCCGCACCATGGGCAGAGGACTTACTTTGAAAGTTACATCTTCAATGGCGCTACCGCGCAGGACCTGGCCCATCAGTGCATTGAATGCTATGAATTTATCGTTAATCACTACACCTACCCACACCATGAAATTTGGATGTTTGGTCTGTCCAGGGGCGCGTATTTGGCCAGAGCAGTGGCTGGCATGATCAACAATTGCGGAATCATCAAACCCGTAAAGGCAAACGGTGTTATTGACCACACACAAACCCACCTACTCTGCGAGGCTGTATACAATATCTATCGTTCCCCTTACGCCATCAACAAGCCACACTCACCTCAATCGCTCAGGTTCAGACACTCCAAGTCCTGGCCCCTAATTGGTGACGAAGATCCCACCAACCCCACGGCTCCCAGAGCCATCCCCCCCATCAAGTTCATGGGTCTCTTCGATACTGTCGGTAGCCTGGGTCTACCGGATTTTACCGGTGGCGTAGGCCTGGACTGGCCGGCCTTCTACGATCAAAATATATCCACTGTAGTCCAGAACGTCTACCACGCAGTGTCCCTTCATGACCGACTTTCCGTATTTCAGCCTTGCCTCGTGCGCCGCAGTGAAGCGGAACACACCACAGGCGACTGGGGTAGGTTCGGCGTCACCCGGCAAGAATGGCTTCCAGGCGTGCATTACGACCTCGGGCGACAGCGCTTTCGCTTCCTCCGTGAATTTGGAGGCGGCGTGGTGGAGATGATCCTGGCAAGGTGCAGCTTCGCCAGCAAAGTCATTGAGCCGAACCACGTTCTTGCTGACTTTGCACTACGGCGGATGCTCCTTGCTGTTCGGAGTCACAGCTCCGGTCCAAACGCAATCTACCAACCCATTCCGGGAATCGACCAATTCATTGGCAATGTCATGGCGGCCATCAGAGAAAGGGCACACGATCGCGGCAGGGTCGGAGACGGAGACGTATACGGCAAAGCAATGTATTATGCGCCATTTGGATCGACTATCCTAGGGATTATGCGAGGCCTCCTGGGCACCGGGGGAAAGGTTTCCGCCATTTATCAGCTTTTGTTAGACCTCCGAGACCGGTTGATTCCGGAACATGATGCGATGGTATATGAATATCACCGCTTCGACTCGGACATCGAGGGATGTATCAAGGATCTTGGGGAAGTTTGTGAGGAACGGTATCCTTCAACCGCGTATACAAAATGGAAATTAACAAAGTAGGGTGGGGTTGTGGATGAAAAGTCTTGCATTGTACTTAATAATGTCAAAAAGGAAATATTGCGGTGTGGCAACTTCCAGAATGGACGCCAAGATCTTCCAGTATGATATCTATAGCCTTCTCATCTTGGATATAGAATAGAAAAGCAATAAAATATCTAGGAATACGGGGGAAAATGGACGCGTCAACCATCTGCAAACTGCCAAACCCAGGACAAGTTGTGAATCTCTGTTGGCCCTAATTTGACAGCTCTAGGAGGCAGGGTCACCCAAGGCATTGCTTTTCATAGTTGCTTTAGCTTTGTTGGCTGATTTCAAGTCGCGACCAGACGATTCCTCTTCAAACTGCCCCGTGACAGGTGGGCACACGCACTAATAATGAACAGAGCTTGGAGTTGCGTGTGATGAGTGCAAACTTTCTTCAATTCCAGAGTATTGAGGGTACCATGGGGAGTCGGCGGGTTTTGCTTCCGGCCAACGGCATGGGCCTAAATTGAACCCGTCCATGTACGATCATCGCGGTTCGAATCTAGATCCCTATTAGATTTTTGTGCTGCCATGTGATGAAGTGATGGGGTGACCCTGAGCCGCAACCTAAAGGGAGAGCCGGGCCGGAATTTGAGCTTTATTTAGGCCAAGTAAATGTGGGAACAACAGCCGTTGGACGGCGGGTACCAATCAGCAGCAATTGCATACATCAGGTTACCCTGTCATATAGCCTCAATCAAATCTCTTTTCTTCTGGACCGTGGATTTTCACTCGCTATCAGTTATGCCTAGCTCTGTTTAAATAAAAAATCAATAAGCTTATAATCAGAATGCCAACTTCCCATGGAAAAGGAATACCCCCATTTTTGCATCATCCCTCCTTCCAGATATATTTAAACTCGTGGTTGGTAAGGGTCCGGTTGACTACCTCCTTACCCCTTGCAGTTAACAACCACGTTCGACCTTGCAATGGATTCAAATTCCAGCCCAGAGGAGGATTCCTCAAATTCTAGTACTCAACAGAGTACACCTACGTCCGTCCAGTCCCACAGGGATTACATAGTTGTTGCTGGCGAGGCAGGTATTCGTTTATCCATCCTGCGGGAAGACCACACACATGTGGGAAATGTCTGCACTATACTGGAAAGAAAAACCGGTGCATCACTCATGACAGAGTTGATCACCTCCGCTCAAACTGGCCTTGACATCCTCGGGCCAACAGTCCCAGAAAGCCACATCAGAAATGTACGCTCCGTCACAGAGATGGCCCCAATAGCCGGCCGCAGAACCGACACTGGTTGTCAATACGTCGTGAGCAGTTTACACAAAGTCAAAAGGGAATCCACCTGGCATTCATTCCCGGGTGTCACCGAGTCAGAGAACAACCTTACACCTAAGGTCGCGGTGTTCCAGGAACCTTCTCAGCCAGGAACGGTCGATTCTGCCAGAAATATCTTCCAGAAGCTTAGGCCAGGGGTTATGGTATATAAGATGGCTCACCCGGTAAAGCCCAGTGAGCTGTGGGCTGACGTCCGCTCCGGTCCGATCTGTAACGAAAATGGCGCCAAAGATCCCGATCGCCTTATTGTCATAGTTAATGCGGAAGACTTTCGCCGACAAGGAATAGAGCTGAGTCGCCATCTCTCCTGGGAAAAGACCTGCGAGGATTTTGTTCGAGAGCTTGCCTGCAATGGGCAGGTTGTTTCCCTCCTGAAATTCGCTCATCTCATTGTCTGCTTCGATTGTGATGGAGTTATCCATCATGATCATGGTAAGGGCGAGGATACACTTTACTTCAGCGGCTCCTACGCGGAGGGAGATTATATCAAATCTTGCACTGGAAAATCGCGGGATATACCCGGGTTAATTACCACTTTTACGGCGGGATTTGTCTCGAAACTTGCGGGGTTTGATCTCTCCAATACCTCAGCTTTGGACAAGGGCGTGAAAAGGGGGATCGTAAACGGGCTGCAATGTGCCCGCCGGTTGTGCTGGCACGGATTCCGAGCCAATCTCGACCGCCAACCGGACATGTCGTGGGAGTTCGTCATGACTGGTGCCGACCAAGATAACAAAATTGTTCCCAAGTCCTTGGCGGACGGTCTTGAAAAAGACCTAAGGTTCCAGCCGATTACGATTCCAACAGACCGTATTATTGATGGCTTCTCTTGGACGGCGCTGGACAGCATAGCCGGCGACCCGGCCGAGATAGCCTATCGAATTGTGAAAGATGGCCCTGGCATTCTGAGTCGGGTGCCAATTGCGCATTTTGGGAAGATGGTCACGGCAGACAGGGGGGAGATTGAAAGCTACCGCGCAATCACCAATCTGATAGAAGAGTACTCAATCGCAAGTCGAACGACGCCACTCTGTATTGGTGGCTTCGGCCCTCCTGGCTCCGGTAAGTCTTTCGCGTTGAAACGAGTCGCCGCCGCAGCGCTGCCCGAGCACGACCTTCCGACGCTGGAGTTTAATCTCTCCCAGTTCAGAGATTATTCCGAGTTGATAGTCGCCTTCCAGTTGGTGCGAGACACCGCTTTGTCTGGGAAAATCCCCATCGTCTTGTTTGATGAATTTGATGCCACGTTTGAGGGGAAACTCGGGTGGCTGAAATACTTCCTCACTCCCATGAATGACGGGAAGTTTTTGGATCATGGCACAACACACCCGATTGGCAAGGCCATTTTTTTCTTCATCGGGGGCACTTCCTCGACGTTCGAGGCTTTTAACGAAGTCACATGTTCTGAAGACGGTGTCACGTCCAAGGGGCCGGACTTTGTCAGTCGGCTGAGTGGGTACGTAAATGTTCACGGCGTGGACCCGAGTCCCGATCCGAATCGCGATCAGAAATACACAATCCGACGAGCCCTTATACTGCGAGATCTCCTCAAGACCTACCATCCGCAGGGTGGAATTGATGATGCAGTATTGAATGGATTGTTGCGAGTTTCAAGGTTCTCCCATGGCACACGGTCACTGAGCGCGATACTGCAAATGAGCCGAATATCAGGACGGGACAAATTCGAACGGGCAGCACTTCCATCAGATGACCAACTTAAGTTGCACGTTGACCCTAAAAGTTTCCTGCAGTGGGTGCGCGATCCGCGATTGCAATGGGATCTACCCATGTACACACCCCCATCTTCAGATGATCTGGCTGCTGGAAAACCTCCGTCCCTTCGAGAGGCGGTGGCAATCAGGCTGCACAGAGCATACTCTGATGGAATCAAGAAGATCAAAAAGGAAGAGCCCGCCCTCCTAGACGGAGGAGTAGAGAACACAACAAAGGAGTGGCATGAGCTTGCCGATTTGCACAAGGAGACTAGTCGTGCGCAGGCAGACGATATAGCATCCATGCTGCGGCAGATAAAATGCTATTTCTCAAGAACAGTTCCCGGGAAGCGGGTTTTTCCATTTGACAACGCCAAGGTTGATATTGATGCTCTTGCCCGACGTGAACATGAGCTCCTAGTTACTGGGAGACTGAAAAACGGTTGGAAATATGGGAAGTCAAGGGATATACCACGTAAAATATCGCCGAATCTTGTCGACTGGTCGGACCTACATCCACGGTTTCGAGAACTCTATCGCGAACTCGTCAGGCAAATCCCCCAGATATTGAGAGACTATGACTTTGAAATATATGCATTGGACCAGGGTGCCCCCGCTAACTAATCCTTACCGTCTTCTTTGAGTCTCATGCGAACACTTAATGATCTCTCTTCATTTGGCTTTTTTTTTTTTTTTTTTTGGCTCCAACCAAAATTGAGCAACTCCTTGAGCGCCAGGCCTCACAAACTGCGCAAGTTTCACAATGTCAAAAGTCAAAAATCTAAATATTTTAGTTTGATCAAAGCAAGTCCTATATGACCCTAGAATCACAGGAACCCAAGGTTCTTTTAAACTGTAAAGGATATTTATACACACTTTTCAAGGATTGCTAACAGATCTTTGAACTTAACCTTGGTGAGTCTCAGGGCAAAAAAATACTCTTCCAGTACGGAAAGCCCACAACGCCCTGATCTTTTCTTTAAAGAAAAAGGGAAGAAAGAACTGTCCAACAACACTTCCGCACACTTACTTCATCCTAAGAAGTATCGTAATCGCCTGGAAATTACTGAAGAAAATGCCACAAAGAGGCTAACATAAGCTAAAGATTTCCATGCAGTTATCTAGAGGTATTTACCTCCACTCGACCAAGGGCTTTCTAGGGTGATCGCCAATGTGATATCCGTAAGCATTCAGAGCCTTTATCGTCCATCAGCCGCCTTGAAATTCCAGCTAATTGAAGTATCAAGATACTGAGATAGAAAATAAACTGAATTAATATCATCGTCCCAATTTCAAAAACCAATTTAGCCACCATGAGAGCGGCACTATTTTTAAAGGCAGCGGCATTTGCCAGCCACGTAGCTGCTTTTCATGAACAATTATCTACTGAAATACAGAGTATCAAATACGGAGATGTCATGCTTTTACTATAACAGAGGACTCTGGTACCTCGTACAAAGGTTTCACATATCAAATACTTGATCAAACTGTCGGCAGTGTATGGCCAGTAGGGTGAGTCCAATCAGCATTGTGCAAATTGAAAGCACCATAAAAGACCTAGGAAGAAATTGCTGACCCTTTGACTAGAATTTATGATCCAGGATCTTCTACCCTGTTTCATTTCGAAGTTATGATAGATTTAGCCATTAGGTACTATAGATATAAGCTCAAAATCAGTATATAAACAAATGCACAGCCACCAGAGGCGAGATTTACAGGTGGAATACAAACTCTCATATTGACATGATTAGTAGTCGTAGGGGTATATTATCAACCGGCCGCCTAGCAACGTTGTGGTCTCCCTGCTTAGCCAGGGCTAATCCGAAGTCAGGTGAACATGGTTTTTTGATCACAGAGAATTCATTGATATCAATTCGCTGATAGCAGGCAGGTAGTGCAAGGAAAAAACTAGCCGATAAATATGATTGGTTTTATTGGTCTATCGAGACGCTCCTAAGCGCCCAATGCCTTTGTCCGAAACCGAGCAAGGCTCCCCAGCCCCTCCAAACTCACCACCTGCACACTCCATGCCATCGAAATGGAAGAGTCAAAGGATGTTGTTGGCAGAGCGAGAACGGGGCTGCCAACACACGCAAAGGCTTCGAAGGCTTCGAAAGGTGATTCAGAGCTAAATCCAAGCAAAGGGCTCCCCGCTGGGAAGGGGACTCCCTTGGATTTCAAGGCCTTAAAGAGCCGGCTCGGCGTCGAAGATCGACGATGCGGCGCCATTAAGGCTGATAAAAAGGGTTTCTGCAAGCAGGGAATGCCGTCTAGTCAAGATCTGATTGACAAACAATTAAGCCTCCTCGCAGCACTCCCGCAGGGAGAGGGCAATCTAGATACCCAGCTGAAGAAGCTTGCTGGTCTTGTTCACTGTCGGTATCATAAGCACGAACATGCGAAAACCACTCGAATCGAGGCTTGGAAGACCTGCTTTCCTGCGCATGACAGCAAAACCAAACCAAGTATTCCGATTCCACAGCACATAAAGGAAATATTGCCCAAAGTTACAACAGATTGCTTAGGAGCTACCCCAGAGGGTAAAGACTGCGTCTATGGAATTGGCGGACAGAGGCTTCAAAACTATGAAAGGACCATTGATAAAATCATCAACCCAGAGATCTACCTGAATGATAGATCACTTGGGTACTTTCTTCAAGTTCTTGAGTTCAACAAGTATTGTCCAAGGCATGAAAACCCAAATTTTAAGAATGCGGCAACATGGAAGTCACAGATTGTGGAAATCCGCAACAAAGCTCAACCAAAGAGGGCCGATACAAAGGAGGACGATAAAAAAGAGGATGATAAGAAAATCAGCCTTGATCACTCTGAGGGGCCTAGCAAACCCTCCTCCAGAGACACCAAGTCACCCAGGGCCACTAGTAGAGATGATGGAAATACCAGCGAGTTAGTTGTGAAACGCGAGCAGCCAGATCCCTTGGACTTTACAATAGAGCCGGCAGAATACTGGCCTATAAACAAAGATACAAGTCCACTCATCATCTTAGAGCAAAAGAGACCAGCAGAAGCTTCTTCAGCATTCAGCCGCATCCGGGCCTTGTTGGTGGCACCTGTCCACCGACGTGAGAAGAAAAGTGGGTATGTCTATGCATTTGAAGTCGAGGGAAACAAAGGATTTGTGAAAATCGGCTTTACAACCCGCGAGAACGTGGAAGAGCGCCACAAAGAATGGGAATTCAATTGCAACCGCGCCAATAAAGCCTTGTACCCCATTCCTCCCGATGATGGTGTCCGCATCTTACTCCCCCATCTCGTCGAGAAATTGTGCCATGCGGAACTCAAGCATCATCAGGTCAAAGTAGATTGCAAGGCATGTCAGAAGCCACATGTGGAGTACTTCCAAGTATCGTCCGAGGAAGCAGTTGCAGTTGTCCGGAAATGGACCAGATGGCTGAGAACGAACCCATACGAGGAAATTAAGGAGAGATCTCGCTCAGTATGGCACCTGAAGGATGAAGAAATTCGAAAAACTGCTGATATGGAAAGCTTCATGCACGGGCTATCCTTGTTATCCTAGTGGCTTTTTGAATTCGATTCTTAACAATGACTTGACAGAGCTACTGGCTGCGTTTCCAATGGGCATCTCCAATAACCCTTCCTTTTATTTCCCCAGTATGTTGTATAGGATGATAGCTATAAGTGACATTTGCAGAGTATGTGAATCTTTATGATAGTTAAGATCTCTCTGGAGACGTGGCTTTCCTATTCCTGACGGATTCGGAAGTATTCACGGAGGCCTCTGAGCTCAGCTTATTAGTGCATAGCGCACGCGAAACTCGGGTTTTGCGCCCAGAAACTGGACCGGCATCTGTGTAGGTTCTCAGTCAAATAGGTTTGTGTATCAGTTTCGGACACCACGACGCCGCGAGTTTATGCCGTTATCTGCGCAAAGCAGAAGGCTCGCAACCTCTACACCTGCTACCACTGTCGTACGCGCAAGGGGAACTGTGATCACGACCACCCGCGCGCGATCATAGCGAGCTCTACTCGTTCAAATTCTAGACCGATCATATGCCGGTTGGGCTCTGAAATTGTCTTCTATTGTCCGCCAGTGCATGAGGCTTTTCGGATTTTTAGGGCGCAATTACCCAGTCACCTCGGTTTTTGACATCCGACTGAATGGATACAGGTGTTACAACTCGTAGTATTGTGGAAACGACCAAGTGCATACCACCCAAGATTGAAGGAATAGGCGACCAGACTTCAATCCCCTCTCGCGAGACTCTTCAAAGAGCCCTCTTAGCCCTCTCGCCAATCAAGTCTTCATTCATGCTTCTCGGTTGCAAGGCTAACCCCCTCCCCCTCCCCATAGGCATCAACCACATACCCCTTAAACCTCCGCGTCGGCACTTTCCTGGCAAACAAGAGATCCAACTCCTCAAAGGTCCGGCCCCTCGTCTCGGGAAGGCGAAAGAAGGACCAAGCGAAAAGCACCAGCGAGCACCCGCCCCAGAAGAACCCGGTCTTGCCGCGCCAGTTGCCCGCCGTGGGGTTCAGCATCTCCGCGTTGACGCTGTTGGACACGATCTGCGCGACATAGTACGCGATCCGGCTGAGGCACACGCTCTTGTTGCGCAGCCGCGTCGAGGATACCTCGGAGATGATCGCGTAGCAGATTGGTCCGACCGTTGTGTAGTAGATCCCCAGCCAGCAGAGCATCAGGGCGGCTTGTGCGTAGTTGCCGCCGGGGGAGTCTGGGCCGGCGCCGACGCTGGTGAAGCCGACGGCGAGGAGGACGGCGGAGAGGAGGCCGAGGCCCCAGAGGTAGAGGGCGCGTCGGCCGAAGGAGGCGAGGAAGAACCAGGAGACGATGGTTCCGACTGAGGCGATCCCAAGGCCGCCGACCGACATTTTGAACGAGATGGACTCGGGGAGGCCGGCTTGGACGAAGAAGAAGGTCGGCGTGCCTCCCATTGCGGAGCCACAGAGTGGCTGCGCGGCAAAGGCCATGCAGGCGATCTCGGTGCGGCGGAGATCGACGCCGCGGAAACAGTCCAGGTACGAGGTTCCCTCGTCCATGGACTTCTCGATCTCGTTGGTGTGGATCATCATGGCGATGGTTTCTTTGGAGTGCATGTGCTGCATGCCGGAGCTCAGTCGGATGACCGAGGCCTCGGCCTCCTCGTACTTCCCAATGCGGATGAAATGCCATGGAGACTCGGGGGCGAACCAAAGAACAGGGAAGAGGAATACCGGCCACGCCCATTGGATGGCGAATGGAATTCGGTATGACCACTGGGTGGGATTGTCCGAGAAGCCGGACTGGACGCCAGCGGAGATGAGCTGGCCAAATGCCCAGCAGAGATTGACATACACCGAGAGATATCCTCTCAGAGCCAACGGGCACACCTCGGAGGCATAAGCGGGGGCCATGGTAGCGAACACGCCCCAGGGGATCCCGCAGAGAAGCTGGCCCACCAGAAGAACGGGGAGACTAGGTGACAAGAACGAGATGAAGATAAACGCGCAGATGGCGACGAGCGAGACCAGCAGAACCTTGCGGTAGCCGAATTTGTGCACGAAGTAGCCATTGGCAAAGGCCCCGATGATAGTGCCAATGCTGACAGCGTTGCTGAGGCCATTCTGCCAGGCGGACGTTATCTGGTAGCTGCCGGTGCCTGCATCGTACTCGCCGTAACGGTTCCGGAAGGATGGCTGGGCGATGAACGACGAGGTGAGCACAATGTCGTAACCCTCCATTATGATCGATGTCGACAGCAAGACCGACCACATCACAGCCTTGGGGTACCGACGGATGGCCTCCCAAAGCCCTAGATGGTGTTCTTGCTGCGCCGCCATGCGCGCGCCAGACAGGTCTTTTTCGTTGGGTTCCTGAGCAACATTTTCGAGCTCCGTGGAGGCCGAGTGTACCCCTTCATCGTCAGTCTTGGATGTCATCGTGACCGATATGGTATGGTGGTTGACCAAGAACGTTTAGATGAGGGATCGAGAACGGGAAGGAAAGTGCCCAGACCACAGTATAAGGATGGGTGCACCAAGGGAACTGTTGGAGAGAATGACTAGCATTATATGTAGTCCCGACGATGGAAGACTTTTTATTCGCCATCACGACCCGCTTCTCCAGGATTGAAAGGGGTGGGGAATCTCCGGTGGGGGCCAGGTCGTCAGTCAGAGGCTTGTTCCGGTGGCGCGAAGCAGCTAGAAACCCGCACGTACCACACTGTCTGATGCTATCCCGGACGGTTTCCTGGGTTTCCCTCCGGAGTTGCTCCTGTCGCCACAGCGGCCAAAGCTCTGAGGGAGTCCGAGAATGACTGATCCGCACCCCAGCCTGGAAAAGCTCCTTCGGATTCCCCGCCTGTGATCGAAGGCAGGCATCTGCTGGGGGACGATGCCCCGACAGCCGGATGTTGTGTTCTAGTCATCAAGCGGATGCCTTGCTTGAGGATCCTACTTGGACCAGATGAGCCTAAAATGTCGCCGACTCTGGACAGGCGGGCTGACATCTTGTGGCCGAGACACACATACGCCTGCACGATCTCATCATCACACGGCCGGTCAAGCTGGATGACGGTCGGCTCAATCTCGCCCTGACTCTCATCGCTGTCCAAGGTTTCCGAGGCGTTAAGGGGGTGTTGCCCACCTGGTGGCATCATGGTATTCTCAGAAGAGAGTTGACTGTCCGCGACTACATTGTCTCTCTGGGGTCTCCCGCTCACATACTGGACCGAGGTACTATAAGCCCAGAGCACCAAAGTCGCGGTATACACCGCAAACGGCTCCAAAAAGCTATTGCTGCTGTATCGCCGAATATGCCAGAGGAGGGCTCCGGCATGGATTACGCTCAGTCTCGCCTTGTACTGGTCTCGGATTGCCCATTGAAGCACATGGTATCGGGCAGTCGAAGACCCGAGGGGCTCGGCCTCCGGAGACGTCCTCGCTGAATGTGCGGCTGCTAGCTGCTGGATGTGGCTAATTGGTGCTAGCAGAACAAGTCGCGCAGTATGGAGGTGGAAGATGGTCGGATGTTCCCAACCCCCAGCACGAGCGGCTACGCTGTTTGCGTTCCAGTGGAGTATATCAAGACAGTCGCAGGCGCTATTGCGCCACTTGGATACCGCTGGAATGGCTGGCGGCCAAAGCCTCTCTGCTGGCGCGCGAGACTGCAGACGTGGTTGTTTCCTCGCGTTTGGGGACCAAAAGCTCAATTCTGTCTGATGCTGGACAGCGGCTTCCCGAGTTCGTTGCAAGATTGCGAAGATCAGCACCAACGTGCTGAGGTCTCCTAAGTTGGGTGGTAGGCTTTTCTCCATATACAGCATCTCTAGTGCGTTTAATAAAGTTACTAGGAAGTAGCAGACATTGTTAGCACGTGGAATTGTTCCACCGATTGGGGCTTACCGACCTGAATTGTGCGTGTTATCGGAGGAAACAAGAGACAAACTTGGTCGGTCCCAGATATCCTCTTTGCAAGGCAAGACCGCATCGGAATCCCCATTTGGCATCAGAGGTGCGCAATTGAACTCGTAATGAACAATTGAATCCAATAACTAGCAGTCATTAATAACCGACGGAGCAGATCTGCATCAATCTACCTACCCAGATCATCCAGCCCGTCCGACGCCGTGATTCCATATACACCCACCGTTCGACGAGTCCAGCTGGACTGGACTCTTCGCCTGCTCCTGATGCCAGTGGCTCGATGCCTGAGAGGAGTTTTAGATTACCACTGGCTTCGACCAGACTGTATCTCCGGAGGAGCGCCCGTCTTACAGAACCTTGCTTCCCGGAGTGAAGCAGGTACAAGCAGTTTAAAACCCCTGCCTGCAGAGCCACCAAGTCCCAGAGCATATGCGGCTTTGAAGCAGGTGACCAGGGCTGATTCTCGTCGTGAGAGAAGCCCGTCCCAATATGATTGCTCAAGATGGCGTCAACTATATGTGCCAGGTAAGTCCCGATGCGCTGATACCTCGCGGTATGCGTGTATGGACAGCCAGCAGTAGCAACAGACAGAAGCAAGATCCAGCTGTCTTCTGGGTGAAACTGGGCGGGGTGCTTTCGTAGGAACGGGTACGTCGGGTGAAATCCTTCAAAGTACATCCGAACCAGGTCTTGCATCTCGCTCAAGGAGGGGAACTGCGCGAGATCGAGTCCAAGATTGAATGCCTCGCACTCTGCTCGCAGACGTCGAAGCAAATTTTCAAACACAGGCTCCGATACGAACGTGTTTGGCAGCATGGCCGGTGAGTCTCCCGATGCCGGTGTCCGACCCCCTGCGGAGGCATCTGAGGTTGTTGTCCAGAATGGCCTTCCGCCCAGTCGCCAGTTTGACCGACCTTGGAACGGTGCGCGGCCGACACTCCCTTCCACATAATAAGTGCCTTTCGCCGACTGAGACGCCAGCGAGTCCCTGGTGCTCACCCCAGACTCCGAGGGAGTGGTGCCAGAAGCCGGCGGGGATCCCAGATTCGGTAGCGGCAGCATCGAACGGCCGGTAGGACGAAGGCTTGTGTCGAGGGTGGGCTCAAGGTTCGGTCTCCCAAGGCCAAGGTGCACGCCATCCCCGTTCACGGCCACTCCCAGGTCCACCGGGTTGCTATTGCCGGCCAGGAGTTCATCGAGCGGATAATCCGGAAAGAGGGTATCAGGCCCTTGCGGCGACAGCCAATTGACCGAAGGCATACTACGGACCCATTCACTGAAATCCTTATCCAGCACCTGATTGTCCTCGATTAATGCGGACGCGTCGAGCGGAGCGTCTAGAGGAAACCACCTGGCACCATCCCCCTGGTCTATCGTCGGCGGGAGATCCCCGGGTTCGTGCACCGCTGGTCCTGATGGAGAGATCTGGGCTTCACCTTCGGGGGACGGATCTGAAAGGCCGGGTGAAAAGCCAGCCGCTGGCAACGGCGGAGTGGAATGCGTAGCGGTCAGAGCAGGGCCACCCTTGCGCTTCCTCGCGACAGGATATACACATTGTAGCTCTCTCTGCTGACACCGCTCACAGGGATTGCCTCTCGGGCAACGAACGCGGCTCACTGCGCACTCCTTGCAAGCCCTGTAGCTGGCCTCCGTCAAACTAGTTTTAGCGTCGTGCGACTGACTGTGCCGGTGGAGGACGTCGAGACGGGCGAAGCGCTTGCCGCACGTCAAGCAATGAAACGGCTTCTCGGTGGTGTGGCTGCGGGCATGCCGGTTGAGGTGCTCCTGCCGGGTGAAGGTTGCCTGGCACACGTCGCACTGGATAACTCGTTCTCCAGGAGTCATCTGGCCAGTATAACCTCTGGAGACCAGATGCAATGCGCAGGGGAGGATAATTGGTAGACTCTCGAGCGACAGAAACTGGAGACAAGGCAGCGCGCATCGTGCAGTGCAGTGCAGTCTGGGGATGAAAATGCCGGGCGGGGGCAGAATGTGGGGGAAGAACCGTCGCCAGCGTGCAGAAATCTTGGCGCCAAAGCCCCTAACACAACATGACTCGACGAACAGAATGGGCTGATTCCCAGAAAAGGTTGGTGGCCAAAGGCTAGCGCAACAATCGTCTCATCCTTCAAATCCACTTCCCTTAGCTGTTAGCGAGATGAGCGTTTTGTTGTGTTGTTCCGGTGGCGCTGGGCTCCGGTGAGGGTGACTCCGGCGGCGTCGGCGAGCAAGACAGAGAGAGAAACCCAGGCAGCTCAGCTGCTGGGGACCTCGAGGATCTGGTCAGCTCGAGTCTGGCAGTTGGAGTACAAATACCACGGGCAGTTACCTTTCTGGTAGCAGAAACCCTGCTCGGCTGATATTTCCCCGAATTCTACCCTCGGAAACGAACCACCATGCTTTACAAGCAAGAAAACAAGCTGATCTATACATTCGATGACGAGATCTTGTGGATCGAGCCATGGGGATCGGATGCGCTACGGATTCGCTCGACTCGCGCGCAGCAAATGCCCGGCCGGGACTGGGCTCTCCTCGCGCCCTCCCCAGTAGCAGCAGCTCCAGTCACCGAAATCGATGCCAACGGGTCCGGCTCCCTCCAGAACGGCAAGATCCAGGCGACCATCTCAAGGAGTGGGAAAATCCAGGTGTACAATTCCAAAGGCGGCCTTCTTCTCGAGGAATACACCCGTAACAGAAAGGATCTCTTCGACCCGAAATGCAGCGCTACCAAAGTCCAGGCACGCGAATTCCAGGCCATCCCAAACAGTGACAGCTATCACCTCACTGCCCGGTTTGAGAGCGTCGATCCGGACGAGATGCTGTTTGGCATGGGCCAGTACCAGCAGCCATTCCTAGATCTCAAGGGCCATGATCTTGAGCTGGCGCATCGCAATTCGCAGGCCAGCGTCCCGTTTACGGTCTCCTCCCTGGGATACGGTTTCCTCTGGAATAACCCGGCCATTGGAAGAGCCTTCTTGGGCCGCAATATCATGTCCTTTGAGGCGCTTTCAACAACCACCCTGGACTACTGGATCGTTGCCGGAGATACCCCCGCGGAAATTGTCGAGGCCTATACCACGGCCGTGGGAAAGGTGCCGATGATGCCGGAGTACGGCCTGGGATTCTGGCAGTGCAAGCTGCGCTACCAAACCCAGGAGGAGCTCCTCCACGTCGCGCGTGAATACAAACGCCGGGAGCTGCCCATTGACCTGATCGTGATCGACTTCTTCCACTGGCCGATGCAGGGCGACTGGCGGTTCGACCCGATCTACTGGCCGGACCCTGACGCGATGGTCCGGGAGCTCCGAGAGATGAAGATCGAGCTGATGGTCAGCGTCTGGCCAACCGTCGACAAGAGGAGCGAGAACTATCGGGAGATGCTAGAAAAGGGGTACTTGATCCGGACGGATCGAGGCGTTCGGACGGCCATGGACTTCCAGGGAGACACCGTGCATTTTGACGCGACGCACCCCGGGGCCCGAGGGTACGTGTGGCAGATGTGCAAGGACAACTACTATAATCATGGAATCCGCGTGTTCTGGCTCGATGAAGCCGAGCCAGAGTACAAAAAGTACGACTTTGATAACTTTCGCTACCACCAGGGCCCCAACACGGCAGTCGGGAATATCTACCCGCTCGAATACACCCGGGCATTCTACGAGGGGATGGAGCGCGAGGGCCAGGAGAATATCGTCAACCTGGTACGCTGTGCATGGGCCGGCAGCCAGCGATACGGAGCCCTAGTATGGAGTGGAGATATTGCGTCCTCGTGGCTCAGTTTCCGCAATCAACTGTCCGCCGGACTGCACATGGGACTCTGCGGGCTGCCCTGGTGGACGACGGATATTGGAGGATTTCATGGAGGAGACCCATCCGACAGCCAGTTCCGCGAGCTCTTCGTCCGGTGGTTTCAATGGGGCGCCTTCTGCCCGGTCATGCGACTCCACGGGGATCGTGAGCCCCGGCAGGCTGCGCTCGGGACAGAAGGGGGGGGATCATGCGCGAGTGGCGCCGACAACGAGGTCTGGTCCTACGGGCCCGAGGTGTATGAGATCTGTAAGAAATACATGCTGCTCCGGGAACGACTCCGAACTTACACGCGCTCCTTGATGAAAGAGGCAAACGAGAAGGGGTCTCCTGTCATGCGGACGCTGTTCTACCAATTCCCCGAAGAACCACAATGCTGGAAGATCGGGACGCAGTACATGTACGGCGGGAAATACCTTTGCTGTCCGGTCTTGCACGAAGGGAGTAGAGTGTCGAAGGTGTACCTTCCTGCGCTGCCTCGTGGAAAGTGGTTCCCATTTGAGAGTGACCAGAGGCCGACGGAGGGCTATGAGGGAGGGCAGTGGGTTGAGATTGCGGCGCCTTTGGACTGGATGCCTGTATTTGAACATATTTAGACTCGATACCACTCGGAGAATTCTTAGATTCTCACCCGGAGGCCTTCCTCCACTGCTCGGTTAAAACAGAATAGATAGCCACAATCTCCGCAATTCATATTTTTCTTGTTCTTCCTCCAGCCTAATGCGCCATCGGAAATTCAACCCCCGCATCCACTCCGCATCCCCATCCAACGGTGGCGGCGTCCATCTATAAATGGCGAAGAGCGGCGGTGCTTCAAATCGAGACAGCACCACAGTCGACAATTCTTCCTTCCCCATCTCCTCAAGATGCTGCACCGGCCACTTCTTGCACTCGCCCTGCTTGCGGCTCCACTCCACGCTCATGGAGCAGTACAGCCCGCAAAGCGCCAATTGAACGGCGGCACATCCTGGGTCTACCTCGGCGAGAATACAGGAGCGCCGCAGCACCTTGCCTCGGGCTTCATCTACGGGATTCCAGACAACGAGACCCAGATCCCAGACCACTTCTTCTCCAATATGGGATTTTGGAACCTACGCACTGGCGGAGGCCAGCTACCGACTGGCTGCCGGGGATGGACCTACGGCTACGACGAGTTTCTGGTCAGATGAGCGGGACCTGTTGAAGCAGAGACAGACACGGGCTGACGGGATGCATGTAGTGCCGGCTCGAGTCAACCATGAACAACTACCGCACCGCCCGGCGGTTTGGGGCGAATGTGCAGGTTCTGCTTCATGATCTCTGGGGGATCGATGGATACTCGTCGATCGAGGCTATCCCGACCCCCGGTGACAATGGCGACTGGACCTCATACAATGACTTCCTCTCTGCCATGTTCCAGATCTTCATCGACAACAATGTGATTGATGGGGTCTACTTTGATATCACCAATGAGATCGATAATACCGCATACTACGGCCGCGGGATGGACCGATTCTTCGATGTATGGGGCCTCACCCATCACCGTATCGTGTCAGTCTCTCCTGCTCTTACCACCGCAGAAGCCAGAAGCTAATCAATCCGTTCCAGAAACGAATTCCCCTCGGGCAAATCCGCCGGCCCATCTTACGGCCATCTCCCCGGCCGCGGCGCCGATGACTGGTTTCAGGGCTGGGCGGACTTCACCGCGGCAAACAACAGCGTGCCGGACTGGATCACCTTGCACTTCCTCTACGAAGACGGCTCCCTCGACGAGTCCCTGAGTTTATTCGACGGCTTCCTCGCCACGGCCGGAATCACCTATACAAAGCCCTACGTTGTGAACGAATACGGCTCGCTGACGCAGCAGGTCCCTTCGACGACGGCGTGGAACATCGCGCAGCTCGAGCGGGCAGACGCCATCGGGCTGCGCGCCAACTGGCGCGGCGACTACGAGCTCCACGACTACATGGCCAACCTCCTGGGCAAGACGCATGTATACCCGAACTATGAGATCGACGATGCCGACTATTGGCCGTGCCGCGAGTACCCTGTCTACGAGTACTACCACCAGAACATGACGGGCCACCGCGTGCGCACGACGATGAGCGACGATACCCTCGCGGACACGTACGCGACGGTAGGCGAGGACGGCCTCGTACGCATCCTGGCGGGCGTGAGGCCCGTGACGGGGACGTGGGCGATCGTGCTCTCCGGGCTGAGTGCGCTGGGGTTGGGTACGGAGGGCTCGCTTCCCATCCATACGTGGAGGTTCGAGAGCGGGGATCTGTATACGAGGATCGATGGCCCGACGGATCTGGGGTACTACACCCATCCGTATTCGGACGATACCCTGTACTTTGTGATTGGGCAGGAAGATGCGGAGGTTGCGTATGTGTTTGAGTTTGCGATTTAAGAAAAAGCGAGGGGGTGCTGCGTGCTGCAGGCTGGACTCGGTGGAGATTGGGAATAGCGGTAGATAGCGTCAAAGAATGCAGAACTGTCTCTGGAAGTGGACTCTCCCCCATCGGAGTTCCTGGATTCCCTTGAGCTGCGTAGGCTGGCTTTTCACTCCGGTGGTGTTGCTGCCAGGCGGTCCACCTCGCTTAGACCGATGAAACACTAGCACAGGTGTCAGCGTTTCAAGTAAAGGTCCCGGCTTCCGCGGCAGCTTCTTCTGAAGGAAGATGGTGAGAAGTATAAGTGTATAGATAGACCTGCCTTGAGCTTCGTTAACGCCCTGCTGTGTCAATTCTCTTCTCTCTTTACATAGATCGCAGATTCGAGCCGCGCTCACCACATTCCTTTTCTGCATTCGCTCTTTGTTCATCTTATATCCCTCAGTCCTGGTGATTGATCTCTGCTTCTCAGTCTATCATTCTTTTCCTAATTCAAGCTCGGATTTACAACATGAAGCTCCCCGCCCACCTCGCCCTCTCGCTCGCCCTCACCCTCCCCGGGGTGTCAGCCCACTACTTCTTCCCACACTTCATCGCCAACGACAACTTCACCGAATACTTCGAGTACGTCCGCGCAGACACCCAGGGGTACATGCCCTACAAGGGCAACTACGAAAGCACGGATCTACGCTGCAAC
Organism: Aspergillus panamensis; assembly: GCA_027569225.1. Classification (NCBI taxonomy): domain Eukaryota; kingdom Fungi; phylum Ascomycota; class Eurotiomycetes; order Eurotiales; family Aspergillaceae; genus Aspergillus; species Aspergillus panamensis. The sequence continues at coordinate 13,697 of JAPDER010000079.1, read as the reverse complement.
GTCGGTTCCGAAGCCTTTGCCCAGGACACCGGCATCTACCAAGTGAAAGCCGGCGACGAAATCGGATTCGGCACGGACTTCAACGCCCTCATCCAGCACCCGGGGCCACTGCAGGTGTATCTCTCGAAAGCCCCGAGCGGCAGCGACGTCCGCGACTACGATGGGTCGGGCGACTGGTTCAAGATCTACGAGTCGGGCCCGAAATCGTTTGGTAGTGACGGTATTGAATGGGGCGTCACTGATATCGGGAATTTTACGTTCACCTTGCCTCGGGAGACCCCGGCGGGGCAGTATCTCGTTCGCATCGAGCATATTGCCCTCCATGGCGCGGGCGAGTATGGCGGGGCCGAGCTGTACTTCAACTGTGCGCAGATCGAGGTGGAGAGTGACAGCACCGCCGTGCCGTCGCCTGTCGTGAAGATCCCGGGCGTGTACACGGGCTATGAGCCGGGGATCCTCTTCTACATGTACCGGCCGTTCTGGATCAACTATACCATGCCGGGGCCCCGGGTGTGGCCGAATGGTGGCGATGCTGTGGTTTATGCCGAGGGGATCGATGTTGCGCCGGACGGGGACTGGTCGGCCCCCGCTGTCACTGCCTCGGGGACTGGCTCGACTACAACTACAACTACGACTACGACTACGACTACGACTGTGGAGGCTGGTAGTTCGAGCATAGAATTATCTTCGTCTTTGGTTCCTATCACTCAGGCTCCGCCGGCCTGCACTGCACCAGTCTCTACCACATCGTCCGTCTCAGATGCGCCTGCCACTCAGGTCCCGGCATCTGCTGCACCGGCCTCTACCGCATCATCCGTTTCCGAGGAGCATCAGCCACATCCCACGACGATTCACGGGGTGTGCAAGCCTCGAGTGGCCGTTACCGTCACGACGACTGTCACAGTTACTGCCTTCTAGTCGCCAGTCTGATATATATCGGGCTCTCACCTCGATATTGCCGTGCATCAGTTCAAGTCTAAGGCCTCTCTTATCTTCTCCATTGTATTCTATTATAGAACATTTTGTTGCACTCAATTCCATATTTATTGGTCCTGGGGCATCTCCGCAGTTTCTTCCATATCCCAGTAGATATTAACTCCACAGTTCAAGTGACTTGGCGCAATTCAAATCCCCGCGAAGCCTCTCACACATATAGTGCGAGATTAGTAGACCGTCGGCTAAATAACAGCCGTGACTCGGTCTGCAAAGAACTCATCATATGTTCTCGGCCTGTGTAGCCCCGGATCAACATGGATTACGCCTAAATACCTTACAACCCCGCGGGCAATTAGCCCCTTTAGGGTATCGGGCGACAAGGGTTCTGGGGTAAAGTCTGCAATGCGGAGATCTCCCCACATTTGTCTCGAAATGTCACCCTGCAGCGTCGAACCTTTCGCCACCGGATATCTTAGTATCCCCGATGGGGGGGGATTCCGATAGTCATGGTCTGTTATGGAGAAGAAGAAGTTGATAGAGCGGGGTTTTTCATGTAGTCACCAGGTGACGGAGTATATAAATGCAAGAATGGCCCGTAAGATGACAATATCAATCCAGTATTATTCTCAAACCCTAGTACTTCTCAATTGGTTGAATTCTCATCCCACAACGATGAAGCTCACCGGAGCACTGTTGCTGCCCCTGTATGCAGAAGTAATTTCAGCCAGCTCTCAGCCATGGCACGGCCTCCTCTCCCGCCGCCAGTCCACCACCACGACCGCAACGGTGGACCTCTCCAAGACCCATGGCCCAGCGCACTTCCTCGGCTCCGGCTTCATCTACGGCTGGCCAGACAACGGCGTCAGCGCGCAGGCGGCCATACCCGACCACTTCGCCACGGACATCCAATTCAACGCATGCCGCGCCGGCGGCGCCCAGACGACCGCCAAGGGGTGGGCAACTGGCGGCTATGAGGGATATCTGGGTCGATTCAACTCGACGCTCTCGAACTACCGCTCGACGCGCCGCTACGGTGGGGACTTTATCCTGCTTGTGCACGATATCTGGGGTGCCGATGGCGGGCTCCACGGGGATGAAGCGGTTTACCCCGGCGATAACGGGGATTGGACCGAGTTGGAGGCGTACCTTGCGCAGCTGACCGATGATATCAAGGCGAATGGGATGCTGGATGGGCTTGTGCTGGATATTTGGAATGAGCCTGAGCTGGATATTTTCTGGCCACGGCCGTGGGACCAGTTTTTGGAGTATTATGTGAGGGCGCATCGCATTCTCAAGTAAGTCAGGCCGGTTTTTGGTTTTCACTGATAAGCCAGTCTGGTCTGGTCTGGTCTGGGCAGAATTATCTCGCTACCTAGACCACCACTGACTTGGCCTTGTCTCTTCTACCTCACAGAACCCTCCTCCCGACAACCTTGGTCAGCGGCCCAAGCGGCGCCCACGCCCCCGCCCTCGACCGCGACACCTGGAAAACGTGGATGAGCACCGTGGCCGCCAACAACACAATCCCCGACCGGTACTCCTGGCACCAGATCGGCGCGTGGGAGCGCGAGCCGGACAGGACCATCCCCGAGTTCAACACGCTGCGCGCCACCTACGGACTCCCCGAGCGGCCCATCGACGTCAATGAGTACGCGTGGCCCACGGAGCAGAACCCAGCCAACACAGCCTGGTACCTCGCGCAGCTGGAGCGGTATGACCTGCGCGGCCTGCGCGCCAACTGGGGGTCCGGTAGCGGACTGCATGATTTCATGGCGAATCTCCTCTACAAAGATGCGCAGGGCACGTACCACCCCACCGGCGAGTGGAATCTGTACCAGTACTACGCTGGCATGAAAGGGAAGCGCGTGCGGACGGCGGCGTCGACAGACCTCTTATTCGATGTCTTCGGGACGGTCTCCGGGGGCGCCGTGAAGCTCCTTGCGGGGACGCGCACCGTGCAGGCGCCCTACGACATCCGCGTCGGGGCACTTTCGTCCCTGGGTCTTGCGAAGCGGGGGAGCGTCACTGTCCGCAGCTATCGCTTTGATTGGAATGGAATTGATGGCTCCGTGCAGAGTCCCGTGGATCTTGGCTGCACGAAGTATACATATTCTGGTGATACGGTGAGTCTCCCACACACACACACACACACACACACACACACACACACACACACACACACACACACACACACACACACACACACGCCCTACATATCTCGTGTTGAAGGAAAGCTGCTAATCTTTGGTGTCTGCTGTCTAGCTCATGATCCCCGTCTCTCCACCCACAAACTCAACGGCCTTTGCCTTTGAATTCTCCGGGCATGGGAGGTGTTGATCTCTGCAGCCGTTAGCTGTCCTGGCTACCGGTGTTACATTCAGAGTGTCCTGCTGGAGTGTCTGATAGATTAGCCCGCCTCGCGACCGCGTTCTAAGTATGTGTTTGGGGTAGGGGGATGTCGCTGAAGTCGCTCGGTCAAGACAGCAGATTCATGTGACCAGGATTTTGAAGGTCGCAGATCGGGTCTTCGCGGTCATCAGGCACGTCAACTAGGCTCTTTGCGCACTGGAGTATGCGGGAGAGCAGGAGAGCACGTGACAGTAACGTCACAAAGTGTATATAGTTCGTTCACGACATCAATTCCCAACCAAGTACCCAGATAGTGTTCCTCTATACCATTTTCTGAAGTCGCAAACTCCGCACAATGTCAGTGGTCTTTTTTTTTTTTTTTCAATCTAAAAGAAGTGATAGTATACGCAAGTCTACACTCTCTTCACAGCCTCAACAAAGATCTCCAAGGTGGCTCCCGGCCACGCAATCTCTCTCACCCCAACCGCCATGGTCGTCGGGCGAGTCTGCCCACAATACTTCTGTATATTCTTCAAATACTCCTGTAGTCTTTGCTCAGAAGCATCCAGCGTCAGAAAATGCACCTTGTAAACCGCCTCCCACCCCTCACTAACCCCAGCAGCATGCAAGACGGCCTGCACGTTCTCAAAGGCCTGCGCATACTCGGCGCGGAAATCAGCTGGGACTTGGCCACTGCTCAGGCTACCCACTTGGCCCGTTATGTGCACGATGCTTGCGCTCGCGGGGACAACAATGGCGTTGGATAGATGGCCTTGCTCGGCGAGGGCTTGTTGGGGGCCGGGGATGTTGAAGCAGCGGATCCCCGCTGAGTGAAGGTAGGGAGAGCGGTATTCGGTCGACATTGCTGGGATGATCGATCTGTGGAAGGCTTTAGCTCTGGACAGATGTCGCGTATACGTTGAACGGCAAACCGAACGACTTACTTGGATTCGCTACCTTGTATCTGCGGGCGGTCGATAGTCTCGATTGAATGAGGTCAAGTGATTGACTTTTTGCCTGAGGGTGACAACAGCATGGAAGTAAGTCCAACGTGGCCGTTCATATGCAAACTATGGAGTACACCTACATCTGTCGAGGGCAGTCTGAACCGGCCGGAGTTCCAACCAACCGATTAGGGCGGAACGCGCGGGGCGCGCGCGTTCCCTTCGAGACCCAAGGGATTGTTCAGGGTTAACTCGGCGCGGTTTGATCCACCCAGAAGCGAACATACAATACCTTAATTACCACAAGGCCGGCTCAAGCACCAGCCGAGACTCGCATCAGCAACTCATTTCATTGCCCAAATTTTTCTCCTTGATTGCCACCAGTGCTTCTACCAAACATGCCTCCTTACTCGACTGACGGATACGAATGGAATCCCCAGGATGGACTCAAAGCCGGGCTCGCGACTGACGCAGTCATTGTGCCGGCTGAGAGAACCGCGGACCCCAGCTTCCTCTACGACGCAATTGTTGTTGGGGCTGGGTATGCAGGTCTAAGAGCGCTGCGTGACTTGGCGACCCAAGGTACGTATGCCGGATCTGATTTCTAGATGAATATGTAACTGGGAAAAACGAGAGGAGTCGCATGTCGCTAATTGGAAGAATTGCAGGGTACAAAGTGCTGCTCCTTGAAGGGCGGGACCGCATCGGCGGCCGGTCCTGGTCGGTCAAGAAGGACTCGTACGTGTACGAGGTCGGAGGCACGTGGATCCATCGCAACCAGGCTCAGGTCTGGACGGAGATTGTGCGCTACGGGTTCGACTCGAAGCTGAAGGACAGTTACGATTTCTTCCCGGGGTCGCGCACCCCCACGGTGAATCGGAACGGGACTTTATGTGAGATTCCGTGGGAGGACCAGGTACGGCGCTTCCATATGACATACGTTAGACCATGCCAGCTGAATTATGGTGACTTGACAATGATATAGGCCAGCAGGACTGGGTTCGAGAAATTCTGCAATATCGACGGGCAGATGGGAATGTCGGTTTTCAATCTCAATGCGTGCCAGTGGCTCGATTGCGAAGAGTTTGTCAAGTGGGATAGCATGTCCTGCCAGGACAGGCTGGACCAGATCCGAGATCAGTTAACCCCAGAGGAAGAGGAAGGGATCCTTACCATACTGCACAGTATGAACAAAGGCCCGTTGTCGCGGCCCTCGTTCGCCGAGGTGCTCCGCTGGGTGGCGCTGAGCGGCGGATCGCTCGATGCCCTGGGACAGCACACTGCACGGTGGAAAATTGCCGAGGGCCAGACGGCGCTGGCGCGGGCAATGTTCGACGACGCCGTGGCGTCCGGGAACATCGCCTACAAGTTTTCCAGCGTCGTGTCCGCAGTTGAAACCGCGACGGGGTCGCGAACCACCGTCACCACGTCGGCGGGGCTGTCATTCATAGCAGCGTCAGTGGTTGTCGCGGTGCCGCTCAACTGTCTCAAAGATGTACGGTTCAGTCCACCTCTCCCCTCCGCGAAAGCCACAGCTATTTCTCAGGGCCACTCAAACGACGCTTACAAAGTCTGCGTGGAAGCCACGGGCAGAGAGTGGCGCAACTGGAGTGGCCATGCGTTACCTCACAAGGGGATTCCGTTTCTTATTGGTGACGGTATTACCCCCGCCGGCAATAGCTACCTGATCACGACGCCGGGCAACTACATCGACCCCCAGGACGACCCCAAGAAGCTTGTGGAAGCGCTGGAGTACCTGCACCCTGACCTCAAGATTGAGAGGCTGGTATGACTGACTCCCCTTTGCCCTCCCCCACAGCATGACTTGGTAAATATGTGAATATGGGATATACTGACATTTGTCTGGCAATTTAGTTCGGAGTCGATTATTTCAGCGACCCGCTCTCCAAAGGTGGCTGGGCAGTCCATGGTCCAGGATACGTTTCGAAGTTCCTCAAGGACCTCCAGGCCCCGGCTGGAAACGTTTTCTTCGCCAGTGCAGACTGGGCGGATGTGTGGAGAGGGTTCATTGACGGGGCGTTGGAATCCGGAGCTATTGCTGCCGCTGCTATCATAAAGTTGCGGCGCCAAAGTGCTTGACATGACATCGGAGAGGAAAACGGAGTTGATTATTCATTGTTAATTGCTCCCGGTTGGGAAGGTTGGTGGTAAATAGTCAAACCCATAAGTTCTAGCATATATGTTGCTAAAACAAGCCTAAGACCCTCATTTTGCTCGGGAGGCTTGGTGTTGAGTGCAGGGGTCTAACTGAAAGAAACAAGTACTGCAATAGAAAATAGTATGGCTAATAAGTTAGAGAATAGAAAGTAATCTGATTACTAGAATAAATAAAAGTATAGCAAATATTTGTCATATAAAGATAGTCCCTAATTCTTTAATTGGGACTAGCATGCAAGGTGTGACGAATCCACCTCCGTGATGGATCGTCACGAACTGCCTCCATGCAGAATTTTCAACGCAACGTGCCTACATAGGTCAAATTAATATATTTGAGCTGTTTTACACAAGGCAACACAAGGTAATAATATTTATTTTTATGTTTATTTTAATACATTTCTCTCAAGCTAAAGAATGATAACCTTAAAATATTATATATATATACCTGTTAACAAGCAAGTTTAAATACAGAGTGAATAAATTAAACTTTCTGCAGCTTTATAAATAACTAAATATATATGTAAATCAAAAATTTAGCATGGCTAGTTTTAATTAGCTGAGAGGCCAGCCTGGCCAGAGAACTTACTAGGAATCTATCAATATATTTATTAAATAATATTATTCATGATGGTCGACCACAAGGCCGTAAAGAATGATTGAAGAATACAAGTGCGAGCGGTCCAGGTCGACAATGCCAGCGCTGAGTCGCTCGGGCAGATGGAGTATACTTCGTGTAACTCGACATCCGGAATTACGACGTCAAAAGCTGATAGTGAGGGATACCCCCCCCGCATTACTGTCAGAAGTCCAGTTTCTGGTGATTGTGCTGGAGCTAGAATTGACATGTATAATTATTGTAGACATGGAGTGAAGTACTTCGCTCAAATAAGTCAATCAACTCGAATCGACACCCCATCCAATACATTGAAATCCCGTTTGGTGTGGCCCATAGGATAACCGATTGATTCGAGCCGCAGCAACATTCCGAGTTGGTAATACAGTCATTAAAAGACAACATTTGGCTGGGTACAAATATGACAGACTGCACTGTTATATATATTTATATACATATTTTTCCCTTCAGGTTTGCAGGACGTTCGCCTCGATCAAACCCCGAAACCAAGCATTACTGCGGACAGCCTGAGGAATGATACCCTTATAGCTACAATTAAACCAGAACCGCCTCAACCATCATCTCAAGGTGCGCCCCGTCCCATAGCTCCGGAACACTCACGGAGGTCTGCAGCACTCGAGTCTCACCGCAAAATTCCTTGATCAGCGCCGCGTATATCCCTAGCCTGCCCTCATCCAGCCCGCCCGCATGGAACGCGACGACCTTGTACACACCCTTCCATCCCTGGTCCACGCCCGCGGCGTGCAGCGTCTTCTCGACATTCACAAAGGCCTGCCGCAGTTCCTTCTCGACGTCGTCGGTGGGGATGGTCCCGTCCTCGGACCAGCCCAATTGGCCGGTTGTGTGGACGATGCGCGCGCTGGCCGGGATTGCGGCGCTCATCGACATGTTGCCGTACTCGGCGAACTGGGTGTGGAAGCCCGCGGGGGTGCGAAAGTCGACACCGGCCGTGGTGAGCGGAGAGGGGGTTGCGGGCATTTTTGGAGAGTGCAAGAGGTGATTCGGGTTTTGTTTGTTGCGTTGATTACTTTTTGTTCGGGGGGAGCTTGGAAGCGTGATATCGGTAAGATGGTGGGCAAAGCCAAACGTCACAACGAGGTTGTAATTTAGGTCTGTGAGAAGAGGCCTCCAGTTGCCGAAGTCCCTCTATGACTTTTGCTCATATATAGTGGTGATAGCGATCCCGGTAAAAAAAAAAAAAAGAGGATAGCGATTCGTGCCATTCAAGAACTGCTCTCGTGCCGGCCAAGTCCCGCGTCGCGCGGGACGCGAGCGCATCTTGTCTTTATCAAACTGCCAAGTAGTTGACTGTGCACGAATCTAAACTGAAACTGCATAATCTCGGGGCCCGCGGGCGTCAAGAGCGGTGGTATACTCCAACAACAGGGTCAGGCGGTAATGATGATCCCAAGTTATGACGAAGCCACTTCATTGCCTAGTCTATAAAACGGCTCTACTTTACCAGTCCGCGCAAAGCCAGCAAGACTTTTGATTCCACACTTGACCTTGCGAGTACTGTGGGACGAAGATGCCTCTCACCCAGGAGCAAATAGGCTCGTTTCTGGCCTCCCTGGGCCTCCAGTCGGAACAGGTTCAGGTGGCCGTCACGCATGGAAGCAGCGAGGGACGATGGGTGGAGGAGACGCTGGCCATCATGTACCCCAATTCTGTCGAGTTCCCGGGGACTCTGGAGTACGATGAGTCGGTGAAGGGAAACTGGTAAGTGATTCGGAGCAGGGCAATTGACGGTTTTGACGAATATGTGTGCGCTTGGATAGGTCAGCCGTGGCACGCAGGAAGGCATCGGCCGTCTTCCATCCCTCCTGCCCCGAGCAGGTCTCCCACGCCCTTCGACTGCTGGAGTTTTTCGGACAACCATTCGCCGTCCGCGGAGGTGGCCACTCTCCCAACCCGGAGTGGGCTAGCATTGAAGGTGGGCTTCTCGTGTCCACCGATCGCTTGAATTCCCTGAAGTACAACGAGGTGGACAAGACCGCTAGCATCGGGGCCGGGAACCGGTGGGGGATGGTGTATCGGTACCTTGAGAAGTTTGGGGTGCTTGTTACGGGTGGCCATTCGGCTCCAGTCGGGTGCGTAGGGCAGATTACGGGCTGTGAGTAGGCCCGAACAATAATGTTGCGAGTATAAGGATCTTGACTGATTTACGACGACAAAAAGGTGGCAATTCGCCTTGGTTTCACAAGTACGGCTGGTCGTGCGACAATGTTTTCAACTTCCAGGTTGTCCTCAGCGGTGGCAAGATTGTGAACGCAAACAAGGACCAGAATGCAGATCTATGGTGGGCACTTAAGGGGGGTTCCAACAACTTTGGCATCGTCACCCGCCTCGATATGACGACTATTCCCGTGCCTGATGGCGTCTGGGGTGGTTCGATCCGGTGGGAATACAGCCCAGAAATGCAGCGCAAGACAATCGAGGCCTACTACAAGTTCCAGATGGAAGCCATCGCTGAGGACCCCGGGGTTGAGTCCCTTTCAGGATGGGGCAAGTACGGTGCCGAGAAGTACATCCAAAAGTTACTGTCGGCAGATAGGGCAGTGTCAGACGGTGGAAACCCCCAGCCGTTTGATGGATTCTTCGATCTGAAGCCGACTGCTATGCTGGCCGGCAATTGCCTCCCGTCCCAGCTCGCGGCGCACGATGACCCCGCCTTGCTGAACGACGAATCTCGCTGCTATTTCTCTGATGGTACACGGTGCGTGATACCAGCGCCCATCCGGCGGAATGATCAACACTGACTTCTCCTTTCAGGTCGAGTATGCTTTGCCTCGTCACCAAGGCGGATCTTGGGTTTTACCAGGAGGCGGTCGACATCTTCTACGACACATACAAGCAGTCAGACCAGACCGTAGATGCGGTCGCTTGTCTCAACATGTCGCCCATCGCGGCCCGAACTATCCGCAGGTCGAATGAGCGTGGTGGGACGCCCTGTGGATGGGCCGAGCTTGAACAGAGCAGTGAGTCGATTCAGCTTCCTTTTCCCTAGCGTCGATCCACGGACGGACTGACGACCACCAGTTGTGTTTCTGGACAATGCGTGGCTACGCGAGCAGGACGATCGGTTGATGTTCGAGATGGGGGATAAATGCATTGCCCGGCTGAGAGCCGCAGCGGCGGCCCGCGGAGTTTTGATGCCACAGATCTGGATGAACAACGCTGGGCCCGACGACGACGTCATTGCCAGCTACGGGACGGCGAACTGGAGCCGGCTGCAGGAGATTTCGGTCAAGTACGACCCGAAGAGGACGTTCCAGCGCCTGTGCCGGGGAGGGTACAAGATTGAGCGAGAATGATTCGTTGGAAACCTCAGACTCAATAAACTTCCCCAGTTCCTGGCCGCGTCGCGCGGAAAGCGCGGCGGCCGGAGCCTGGGAGTGGGCCACATGGCGCCTCTCTCCCTTTGAATATGACTTTCCTCCCCCTCGCGTTTCTGCGCAGCAGGATTCCACCGTTCGTACGTAGTAATTCTGTAATTCTCTAATTCTCTCTATCTCTCTCTTGGGCAGCCCTCAGTATGGCCGATGAAGAGTCCCGCGGTGTTGTCCCGAAGGCTGTACGTCTGCCCCCTGGTGCTGGTACTGATGGAGGCGGTATTGATTGACTGCAGTGTGACACCTGTCGGCAACGAAAGGTCGGTATTTACTGCACCCCCGCGTGACTCCCTGCGGCTGAGAATATGTCCAGATCCGCTGTGATCGCTCCTCTCCCTGTTTCAACTGCGAACGGGCTGGACTGGCCTGCAAGGCCTCGGTCCGCCACGGCCAGCAGAGGCGCACCAGGGTCCTAATTTCCACTCAATAGTACGCACCCGCCCTCCGCTGCCACCTTCCTGATGACCGTACTGACCCTCGGACCGACTCATATAGCGAGGAAAAGATTGACCTGATAGAGGAGAAGCTGGACCAGCTGGTCCGCCTGGTAAATGAGGTCCACGCCAGGAGCACAGCCCATGCAAACCGGCCTCGCGAACAGCCATCCCCACCGGAGCCTATACCGACACCCCAGATGAAACCGACCGACGCACCCGGTATAATACCTTCAAAGGGAACGAAGTCGCTCCGAACGGGACAATCGTCCCTGTCCGCCCAGTCCGCGCTGGCCGTCGAGTTCCTGACCGAGGTGGTCCACGAGGTCTCAGAGAGTGATGGCACATCTGAGATAACGGATCTGCTTGGTAAACTGCGTCAGCTGGTGAATACATTCCATGACAGGCGCCAGGCTCCGAGACCCCCATTTCCTCTGGCCGCATCGGCGTCCGTCAGGATTCCGGGAAACGAATCAATGCCGCCTCTCCAGACTGCCCTCTCAGTTCTCCAAGCGTCGCAAAGGCGACAGACGTTCGCTTACTTGTTTCTCAGTCACTTTGTCGCGTCGGGATCCCCACTGGAACTGTGCGTAAAGGTTTATGTCTCGCCGGACTACTCCGAGGCCGAGTATATCATCGTCAATGCGGCCATGTACTGTAAGTCAATCATGTGCGAGAGGGTCCGTTAACCATCCTGACAGACATCGCACAGTCTTGAGCAACGAAACAATGTTGGATGAGGCAGACGGTGAACAAGGAGCGGACGAACGACACGAGCAGATGTTGTCTTTCTCCAGGAGAAACCTTGAGCAAGCATTTTCATCCCGCTGCCTCCAGCTCGTGGGTAGCTACGATATGGTGCTGGCGCTGGCACTCGGAGTATGCGACCTCTCCCATTCTTCCTGCCTTAACCCCCGTTCTTGCTCTTAATGGATCGTCTGGCGTTGATCTGTGTTCTGACAGGCCATATTCGCAATCGACATCTGCCAGCCATCGCTTGCATGGTCCCTCGTCACCACCGCGTCGGAAATATCCACCTCGCTCGGTTTTCACACCAAAGCCGGCGGCACAGGCGACCAGAGCAGCATCCCCAACCGCTGTGGGCTCCTATTCTGGATCCTCTACTTTGTGCAAAAGACGCTCTCTTTACAGCTCGGCCGATCGTCCACCATCCCCGACTGCGACATTACTGTCCCGCTGCCGCAGGGCCACCTGCACGACTGGCAGCTTGACGTGATGCAGTACTGCCGTGACATGATTAGGCTGTCCAATCTGGCGGCACGGACCTACGAGCAACTGTACAGCCCGAAATCGCTCTCCCACTCCATCGAAGTCCGAACGGAACGGGCGCTCAAGCTCGCACAGGAGATCCGTCACCACTGCAATGAATCGAATAGAACCAATGTACGCATGGCCCGCATCGTTTCTTTTTTTTTTTTTTTTTTTTTTCCGGCCTTTTCTAATGATTACTGACTGATGGTACTCACATAGGAGGCCTGGCTGCAATCGACGGCCAGCGCGACAGCCCCATGGCTAGCCCGACTCATTGCGGCGTCCGATGAAGTCCAACGGTTCTCCCTCCTGACGCTGGTTTACCGCGCGATGCCGAGGCAGAGCATGGCGCCGACTACCCTGAATGAAGAATGCATCACCTGTGCGCGGGTGGCGATCATCCGCCACCAGGAGTTTATCACGGACCTGGGCTCAAAGTACTCGCCGCTACTCCCGGCGTACATAAATTGGTATGCTGTTTTTGTCTTTCTTTTCATTTGCTTTTCTTGTCTTTTACACTTGTTCTTGTTATTTTTTTTTTTCGCTTTCCTAATATAGCTCCAACCACAGGACCATAATGATAACACCTTTCGCCCCCTTTGTTGTCCTCTTCTATAATGTCATCCAAACCCAGTCCACTGAAGATCTTAACCTCCTGCGCACCTTCGTCCACTCCATGAGCCTCGCCGCCCACAGCTCCACCACGATCAGCAATCACCATAGGCTGTTCCGGCTCTTCTACGATGTGGCCGCGCGCTACACCGAGCTCAAAATGGGCGGAAACTCCAGGACAAGCCCGCAGGAACTGGATCGATCGGGGCTGCAGGCTGAATTCGACTTGTATTTCTGCGAGCTGGGGATGCAGCCGGGGGTGACGTTCAGGAAAGGGGGGGAGGAGGAGGAGGAGGAGGAGCGGGAGTGGGACAGCGATGCGCAAGGTGGTGCTGGTGTGTCTTCGGGTGATAATGGCATTGTTGCGGCTCCGGGACAGAATCCTCAGGACTCAGGGCTGAGGGAGTGGTTCTCCTTTAACCAGCAGTTTATGGGAATGCTGGGGCCAGGCGCACTGTCTTTTGATATGTAAGTTGGCAAATTTTGGTTTTTTTTGTGTTTCTTGATCTATCTGTAGTACATATATAAGCTCTCGACAACAGTTAAGGGTTTTGACTCCGCATATTTTCTACGATGGTTATTTAAATCGGGCGGTTTGTGGACATATTCGAGCCCCTTTAAGCACCAAGTTATATGCACGCAGATAAGTAAACGGAGATGTCCCCAGCCCATCAGAATCCGGCTGGCCCGTTCCGGGTTAAACTGCACATAAGGGGGGGGGGGGGGGGGGGGGGGGGGGGGGGGGGGGGGGGGGGGGGGGGGGGGGGGGGGGGGGGGGGGGGGGGGGGGGGGGGGGGGGGGGGGGGGGGGGGGGGGGGGCGCGGGGGGGGGGGGGGGGGGGGGGGGGGGGGGGGGGGGGGGGGGGGGGGGGGGGGGGGGGGGGGGGGGGGGGGGGGGGGGGGGGGGGGGGGGGGGGGGGGGGGGGGGGGGGGGGGGGGGGGGGGGG